>WNGS01010167.1:39502-69479 GCA_020271785.1 Procambarus virginalis | reverse complement strand
GTTAACGACCACTTGGCCGTTGGTGAGAACGTTCATGTTTGGCTGCTGCGGGTTAAGGACCACTTGGCCGTTGTTGAGAACGTTCATGTTTGGCTGCCGGGTTAACGACCACTGGCCGTTGTTGAGAACGTTCATGTTTGGCTGCCAGGTTAACGACCACTTGGCCGTTGTTGAGAACGTTCATGTTTGGCTGCCAGGTTAACGACCACTTGGCATTGTTGAGAACGGCCTGTGGATGAGTTAAGTCTGAGGTTAGGTTTTGCCTTTGAGGTAAGTCGGCTTTTTAGATAAACCAAAGTCTGATGTGATCCATTGTCTAGCGGGATATTTCTCAAATATTACATTAATGTAAGTACCTCAAAAGACTAAATTTAATATAATATGAAATTTCAGTATGTACGAGGGTGTATCAGTACAATGGGCACTGCAGGTATGGTCAACCAGACCAAGAAATTGGTCTCGTTCAACGGTACTGCAGGTATGGAAGAATTAAAGCTTTCTCGAATCGCAGTTGGTCATTATGTAGTGTGTGTGTGTATATATGTATATATTTGTATTGTGGGTATATATATAATATCATTTTTTCCCAACAAAGTACATAAGGAGAAGGGAACACTTTTTAATAATTTTAATCGTTAACACTATACCTTGAAGCGGTGATCTTCTAATACGTAGTGTACAGTTACTCTATGCATCAACCACTTCAGAGTGGTAAACCATTCTTCTGGCCCATAATTTCCAAATTTATTTGTGGTGTAACATATGGTTAATGTTAAACTTTTTCGGTAACATTTCAATCCTTTCCCTCCCCCTCCCACTCGATCCATCCTTCTGTGTCTGATTGGATTGGTGGGATAGAAAACAATTACATTTAAAGAATAATTACCAAAGGTGATGCCTCAGTTGGGGTTGGAACACATCTGGCGAGAGGAAAGTTTTAGGGTGAGGGCAGAACCTAGCAAGCTGAATATACCGTCGGACAGTTTTGGGAGGCTGAGCCCTTGCAGCTACAGGGTCATCATCCGCATCTTGCCCAAGGCATTGGTAGCCCCTGAACGCTGCAGCAGGGTTGCAAATAGACTAATATTGTGGTCAGGTGGCAGACATTGTCAAGTGTTAGAGGTGAACGTTTCTGGGTCTCCGGAACGGGGTAACGTGGTGTTCATGGTTTGTTGTTAGTGCCAAGTGTTCTTCATTATTGGGGAGAGAAGATTATATAACTGGCAGAGCTTCTATGACCACAGGATAACAAATATTAGAGCAGGGACACCAGACTACTCTAGGGGTCTATGGTTTTTGTTGGGAAGTGTCGCTACTAATGTCACTGGGGATATACCTTTTTTTAAGCTAACAAAGCAGATTCCGAGCCGGATGTTCCAGGATGTTCACCGAAGGTTTCCTTCATCCAAGAATAGAGCCAGTTAACGTCTTTTCGGATGTTTCCTGAAGCTGTCGGAATATATAACATGGGTAGAACCATCCTGTATATTCTAGATGTTTGTTCCTGAACAAGATTTTGACTCTGGAGAGGGGCCAGTTTCTTGGCATCTTCTCGTATGGTGGATTCTGTGTAGCCTCTTGCTTGAAAGACGCCCCAGAGCTCCTCAAAGGCTTTCCCAAGATTAATATGATCACTAGTTATACCTTTCGTTCGGATTCCCAAGGAGAAAAGTTTGAGGTCTCTTGAAACCGGGTGGCAGGAGCTTATAAAAGTGAAGTCACAATCGACTTGAAAATGATCCAGGACGGACCGAAACGTCGTCGTCCCTTCACCTTCTAGTGTGTGGTCTGGTCAACATACTTTAGCCACGTTATTGTGACTCATCGCCTACATAAAAGTGAAGGTTTGAGTTTTTGTAATTAACCTTTAAAACATGTCTTTATCCGTCTATATATATAAACACAAGTACCTAGGTAGGGAAGATACTCCATGGAAAATTTCAAGTCTGGGTGAACTTTGCCCATTCATGGACGGCTTGAACTTAAAGCAGCCTGTACTCTTCAACAAAGGCCAAATACTCGTTTCCAGCATCCCGTCCTCATGCCTAGCTCGTTAGTGGTGGCCGTCCTCCACTCCAATGCATTCATCAGTTTTAACAGTATTAAAAATTGGTTTCTCATATGGGTTATCATTTCAATGTAAAGTTAGCAATAGGTTTGGTTAGGTGGTAAGGTTCCGTTTGCCATTATTTGTATTGGAACTACATGGGGTGAAATTTTCAGCTTTGGGTCGTCAGTGAAGCACTGTTCGAACATGATCTATTGTAGCGTGTAACAGCTCGTCCACATAAACTCTAAAATCCATTCCATGCATCAGCGAAACTCCTGTTTATGAATTGAAAAACCTTTTCCATTCGTTCAAACAGTTGTTCAAACATTTGTTTGAACGTTCAAACATTTCTTGAACAGTGATTAGCTGACAACTTCTGTTCAAACAACAATGCTGTAAGTGCTTCTCCCAGGTACTACAAATACAATTACCAACAGAAACTAAAAACCTAACCTAATCAAAGCCTAAATATGCGCAGGATGCTATTACATAACAATATTGCTTATTATATTTTGTATATTATTATATACTGCTTGTTTATTATCATGTAGACCAACCAGGTCGTAACACTTACAACAGAGAATATTCGAAGGAACAAATTTTTTTGTATTGGAATTTACCTCATTTTTTTGTACCAATATCTTGTCTCCGTTGAACCTGTAGTCGTCTCTTCTGTAGCACTGGTCTCTTCTCAATTCCTGTGTTCGTAGTGTCAGTCGTCAAAATCTAATGTTCCTCTGAGGCCAATGTTACACTTGGCGGGCGTTTCAAATAGTTAATCAGTTGACCTGGTTCCTATTTTGGGGGGAGAACCACAGCCTTTACTGGGGTCAGTGGAAGGTAGCTATTGTTATCATATATCAACAGGTCATTCTATGATCTCTGTAATTAGAGATGCTTTGTTGTGGAGCTGATGGCCAGGCGTCTCGTCCTCTTACTCTTGGTCTGGGCCTGTAGTTGTCTCGGACCTTTTTGCCTTCCCCATTATTTTAAATTAAGTTTTTATTCTTTCATTCCACAGAGATACCTTTTCTGCTGTATCCTGGATGCTTTCTGGAAGAACCTTCGGCCTGGGTACTTCTTCTTCTCTCTCCATAATTTATCTAGGTTTGCTCGGAGTACTAGTTGTATCATTATCACATACAGACATAGAAGAGACTCCCTGGCAACAGTTTTTCTCTCCGTTGATGGGGTCTGTCAATTCGGTACTTGTTGCACGATACAGGCTGGGAAACCCGTCCATGAATTCATCGGTTTATTCACCAGAGTCCATCATTTGGAATAGTTTCCCTTTGTCCAATGATCCTGTGACCGAATAGACGAGTAACAAAAAAATACATTAGCCAATGACAATACCATACACAAGTAATCCTTGTCTAGGTTTCATGTCATGGAAAAGTAACAAGGGAGGTTTGGAGACCTGCCTTAACGTGTTAGTGAACCCTTCTGGCCTGGGAGCACGAAACTAACCCCCTAAGTTCTGTCCTTATGACTGGAACCACAGAGTTCCAATGACTTCCTTAACCCTTCTATTGTGATCTGACCGTGCAACGACTCTTGCAATATTCTTGGCCATCCCAGCCATCGGACTGCTCATAGATACCCAGAAGGCAAACCTTGGTCCCAGACCAGTGGATACAGGAGAGTGCACGGATGGATCTGCACTCCTGGAAATTTGACGCTGATGTCTCGTCATATTCACAAGCACAACTTTACAGTCGTGAAATTCCTCTCTCCTATCAGGACAACTTGTGCCGCCTCCTTACTCCTCTGGGTGTTGCAGTCAATCATGTCTGAGCAGCGTTTCCTCTTGGGATTTGCTATCTATGATATTTATATTAAAACAAAAGTAACTTGTAATTTCCCTTTTAGTATGCCAGGCTTTGGTTTTCTGGTACCTTCATTAAGTTATCCATACTTCCACCATATATTCTATATGGTGGTCTATACACAGTGGTCACTCATTCCCATGGGGCTTCGAACTTAATTTCCCATATGTGAATGGTTAAGCGAGTTCTAGATAGTCAAACTGGTTGATCATTACGTCGTCTTGTGAGGTTCTATTACATGTTCTCGTGTCCAATAGTTTAGCTCGCTCTCTGTGCCACTTGACGGTTCTTGTCTCTTCCCATGGTTGGAGTCCCCATGGTTAGAAGTTGGGATCGAATTCTAACAGACGACAGAGTCTGCCCTTTGTTATAGTAGGTACTGCTATGTTTGTCATAATCTTGCCTGTCATTTAATGGAGGGTTATATATCACTGCTACTATCTTTGGTCCTTCCATCGTCATGGTGCCTGTTATGTAGTGTCTGAACTCCTCGCAGCCCGGGATATCCATCTGCTCGTAACTCCAGTCCTTTATCAGCAGGGCCGCCACTCCTACCCGTCCTTCCCTCTGTAGTGTGTGGTGTAATGTTGGCGCCAGTACACAGCCTTGTGGCACTCCAGCATGTCAAAGTAGTCAGTGTGTTATTGGAGGAATCTTCTATTTTGTAGTAGTGAAAGAACTATTTTGTCGAAAGTGGAAGGTCATTCATATTTTTTTTATGGTAGTCAAGCCGGCGTGTCGATGGCTTTTTATGAGTCTACTTTAAAGTGTTGCCTTGATATATTCTGTGGTTAATGTGACGCTTCTCAGTATGTTGAGAACGACTTGTGCAGGTCGGTTGGGCCTGACTCAGATTTTCAGTAGTGTCCACAGTCTGGTGAACATTGTGTTGCCCATATGCAATGGTTTCGGATCTAAACAAATTCCAGGTTTTTATACGGGTGCTTTCAGGCTGTTGGGAGTCGGTAATTTCTCTATTAGACATGAGTGTTAGAAACAATATAGTTTTGACAAGAGATGGGGATACCAGGGTCTAATTCAGCTTCTTCCTTGTTGCACACAAATTTGGTTGCAATGTTTGTCATTTTATGGGGAGTTAAATTTGTGAGATGGTACCCATATAAAATAGAATTTAAACACTATGGAGGGTACACTATGGTGTGCAGAGAGCAGGTTATAAATAAGTACAAATATGAGGCTTTTGCTGTCGACGTGCAGGAAACGTTTTAAAGTGCTTGTAGAGCAGACTTTGATGCACAAATATTGTTCCTCGCGTTTCTTTTAATCTACTGGTAGCTAGTTGTAGTCCAGCCAGTTCTGTTTGTGTAGAGGTCAGCCAGTTGTTTAACCTGACACTGATAGTCTGTGTGCAAGTATTGTTCCTGTAAAACCTGCATGCTACTGCAGTTGTGGTAAAAACTCCAGGCAGTATATCTCCTTTTAAATTGACTTCAATAAAATATAGTTTATCTTATTTATATTCTTAGTAAGTAAGAATTAATAGTGGACTGTATGTACTTGTTAAAACTGCCTGAAATTAATCACACATAAAAAGTGGGACAATTTGTAGCTTAAACCACTTTAAGATGGCTCCTTCTTAAACTACCAATTGTTTACCTAAGTTTAATTTTATATCATACCACATATGGTGGTCTAATCTACTATTATTTCAATAATTATTACTAGTAATGAATACTACTACTACAATAGAACAAAGGGGCTTAGCTGGACTTGTTGTATGGGCCTGCTAAGGCTGTGTAATGTAGCATCAAATGGGTGTGGCTTCTGTGCCTCATGGTGTTGCCACGTAATGGCGGCTGTAGAAGCTACAAGCGTTGGCATACAGCTAGGTACAATATGTGTATAGTTCAACTCTCTACTCAGCTACTTGCTGCTCCAAGTCACAATTTACCTGTTTGGGATACAAAGAATTAGTAACAGTTCCCTAAATATCTATTACAGGTGTGACATGGTATATGAGGGTGTAAAATGTGGTACACTCACATTGTGTTGGTGTTATTCATTCATTGTAACCGACTTATCTTAATAATGTTAAAAATGTGCACACAGATTTAAACATAAAGATACTTGGTAAGCCGGATACTGGAGTGCTCTTATTTGTAGTAGTGGTGTTGCTATGGCAATTTCTTGAGACAGAGTAGGTCTATCCTATGTGGCCATTATCAGAACACACGAACACCCTATGTTATTGTTTTCGTGTGAGGGTGGCGTCAGTAAGTGAAGCTGAGGGCTTCTGACGCTCCTAAACTCTTGGTTCCACTTCCAAGTTAAATTTACGTTAACAAGAGTGTCAAGCTATATTTTGGTGTTAGTAATTATATTCACTCTTATTGAACACTTTTTATTCAATTTAGACATTAAACTGTTGTATGAACAGTGTTTAATAATGTAAATACACGGCGACGTCGATGACGTCACGGAGTCTCCCATTCTCTAATTTTAAGAGGATACTGACTAAGGGAAGACTATGCTATATGTGTGTGTGTGTGTGTGTCGGTTTCCCGACATAATTCGGGGGGGGGGGGAAAGAACACGGGTCGAAGTCCTGGTAAGGACTGCGATCACTTTATTCTTCTCCTTCAGAATTATAATGCTGCTTTAATTTGAGTTTACATTGTTGAGCTGCAGTCCTTTGGGGACGTATGTCTCGTACTGGCGTATCGGGTGCTGGAAGTCGTTGCACGTCTTCTTTTCTTGCCAGTTCTAAAGGAACTAATTTCTCTAAAGTTTTGAGTAGTGTTGCCTCGGCATTTTACTTTCACTATTCTCTAGATGCCCTGGCTGTCTGGATGAACAGAGACTGTTTGACCTATAGGCCACTCTGAGCGTGGTCCATCACTATCCACCAGAACTATGTCACCGGGGTTCAAGTTAATTCTGTTGTAGGGGTTCTTTGCCCCGTAATAATACTCTCTCAGAGCTGTAAGGTATTCTAGAGTCCATACGTCATTCCAACGACTTATCACCCTTGATAGATGTTTGAAACGTTGAACCAAATCACTCTCTTGGACATATGAAGGATCCTCTGGTTCCTCGTCCGTAAGGGACACAAGTGTTTTGAGAGGTCTCCCATACATCAAATGAGCTGGACTTAATGGTTCACGCTGCAAAACATCATCAGAGGTAGGTAAGTGGTCGGTTATTAACTCGTGCTTCTATCTCTATGACTACGGTTTGAAGCTCCTGTAGGTTAATCTTTTGGCGGTGTAGGGTTTTCCGTAGAGAACGTTTCACTGTACCAACCATGCGTTCGTAGAAGCCTCCATGCCATGGTGCTCTGGGAGGTATGAATTTCGAATGGCACTGCCTTTGATTTAGGGCTGTGCGTACCTTTGGGTGTGTCCAGATTTTCATCAGACATGCTTCTCCTGCCACTAAGTTGGACCCATTGTCTGAGATCATTAACTTAGGACAAGATCTACGTGAAGCAAACCTGCGGAAAGCCTGTAAGAATGCTTCAGCACTCATATCGGGAGTCACTTCTAGATGGACTGCCCTTGTTGTGGCACAAGTAAAAAGACAGATGTAGGCTTTTACTGGTTTCTTGTCTTTAGTGCCTGTCAGTGTTAGTGCTCCTGTGAAATCTACTCCTGTCGTCTCAAAGGGACGAATATGTACAACTCGTTCCTTCGGAAGAGGAGGGCGGCCAGGATACGGACACACACTGGCATCGTATCTCCGGCAAATAACAAGGATTTGATTATTGATTTTACTGTCTGTCTACCTTGGGGTAGCCAATACTGTTGTCTTAAATCCGTGAGAGTATCTAACACCCCACCATGCAGAGTGCAGTATTTGTGTATATGTAACACAATTAGTCTGCTTACTATGTGGTGACGAGGGAGCAATATTGGAATTTTTGCTTCCAGATCTATGTCAGCGTGCTGTAAGCGGCCTCCGCATCTGATTGTTATAATTGTCAGTGTCTACCCAGAGACCCGGATCATGTTGTAGCTTCTTTGGAACATTGTCAAATTCTGTCCCGAATGTGTCGATCTGAGCTCTTTTGACCCAATACCTTAGGGCATTAGGGAATTTATGCTTGATTCCTATTTTCTTTAGAAAATCAAACACTACTTGGGTGACACCTATAAGTTCAGTTCAGAGTACCGAGTAGGATCAATTACCAAAGTCCGAGGTGGTTCTGGGTTCTGAATGGGAACAGTGACATTTGTCACAATGACTTGTGGCTTTTGTTCAGGCCACTGGTCGCTGATTAGCCACTGAGGTCCATTGAACCACATCTCTGCCTTTGTTAATTGCCGTAAAGTCAGTACTCGGGAGAGATAGTCAGCTGGATTCTCTTTAGTGGGTACATACCTTAGTTTATACCCTGCTGATAACTCTCGTATTTCCTTAACGCGGTTACTCACGTAAGGATTCTTACTGTTATTGTTCTTAACCCACTGTAGCACTGCCTCATTATTTGACCAAACTACTGTTTCTTTAAAGTGGATGTGGCTTAAGGCCTTGATCAGATAATGAGCCAATCTTACACCTAGCAGTAAGGCTGTTAATTCCAGTTGTGGCAGTGATCTTTTCTGTAAAGGTGCCACTCTGGCCTTTGATGTGAGCAAATTGGCTTGCCCATTTGAGACCAGGTAAGCTACTGTGCCATAAGCCTTTCCTGAGGCATCACAAAATACATGTAGTTTAATTTTTTTTTTTTTTTCATTTACTACTGTGTTCCTAGGGAACTTGACAGACTCTAGGGTACTTAAATCTTTTACTAACCCTTGCCATTTTTCTTGTAAGGCTGGTGTCAGATCATCCCAGCCTATCTTTTGTTGCCAACATTCCTGTATTATCAACTTCCCATTAATCAGTATTGGGCTTAATAGTCCTAATGGGTCGAAGGTTTTGCTGACTTGCGATAGTAATTTTCTCATTGTTAAGTTAGTGGTATCAGGCTCCACTGACTTGATTGTCAACTGATCGGTTGTCGTGTTCCACTCGACACCTAGTACCTTTGTCATCTCGGGTACCTGGTAGTCGGGAAATTCAGTTGAGATCAGTTGATTTAATTTGTCATTGTTAGAGACCCAAGACTGGAGGGGCATATTGGCTCCCATTAATTCTCGATTGGCCTCATGGTATATGTCCAACAGTTTACTTTCACTGTTGGTTGTACCTTGAAAATTATCCACATACAGGTTTTTGCTAATTTCTGTCTTGTTTGGGCTATTGGACTTCAAGTGTGTATCCAAGGTAGCATGGAGCAGAAATGGAGATGACGTGGCGCCGAACAGGACGGACGCAAACCGGTAAGTGATTAATTCACTGTTCGGATCGTTAGGATCCTTAATCCATAGGAACTTTGTGTAGTTCCGGTCTTCTTCTTGAAGACCTACCCTAAGGAATGCCTTGCTGATGTCGGCCGTATATGCATAAGTCCCAATACGAAACTTTAACAGCACGTCGTAAAGCCTTTGTGTTAGGCTAGGGCCAGTTTGAAGGCAGTCGTTTAACGAAACACTACTCTGCCTCGTTTTAGCACTGCAATTAAATACTATCCGTAATGGGGTAGGTGCAGAATTTTTCTGTACAGGATGATGTGGTAAGTAGTGACCTTCCTTTGGGTTATCATTTGTAACAACTTCGATAAATTTGTCATAGAGTTGCTTCTGTATTATTTCATGGTACAGCTTCAAGTTCTCAGATTGTCTTTGCAAGCGCAACACCTGTGATCTCAATTGGTTTTGTGCCATAAAATGGTTGACGAGTAGCTGAGGGTAATTCGGCTTCCATAGTAACCTGACTCGGTATTGATTATCTTTGTAGATAACTGAGTTCAGGTATTGTTTGAAAGTCCAGTCATCATCTGGGCTAGGTTGTTCAGGGACAATGCCGAGAGTTGCCAGGTCCCATAACTTGTGTACAGGGGGATCAAACTCTTCCTCAGACATGTCTCCGAGTTGCAGTGGAGACTGTTCTCCTAGTCATGCAACCATTACTGGGTTAGCATGTTGGTGGTCTACAGGTGCGGGTTGTTTTAGCCGTAATAATGGGCCTGTTAGCAAATAGCCACCTGCAGATGGTAACACGTTCATACCGTGTTTGTCTTCCTTTCCTTTGATAAACTTATGGTAGAAATCTGATCCCATAAGGATTCCAATATTGGAAAGGTTGTCTGATGTGATTTTATCAGCCAAATGAATTCCCCTTTTTTCTAGGAATTTGGCTGTTGTCCCCAGACCATATACATACAGATCTGTTGGGAATCTATCTACTACTAGAGCTTGTACCTTTTGTTCGTAACCTCCTAATCATACTTTGGGTTGTACTACCTTGAAGACTCGGGCTCCTGAGTCAGTCAGGAATCCTGCTATGTTTATTCGTGTCTCCTCTACAGGTGTAAGTTTCAGTGTATCTACCAACTCTTTGGATATAAAGGTCAATTTGGACCCTTGATCAAATAATCCACGTACGGTGGTTTTGTTCTCTCCATTTCTAATGATCAATCGTGCAGTAGGTAGAGCTGATTTATGTTTAGACCTTGTTGAGAAGACACTTATTTATTTATTTTATTATTTTATTTATTTATTTACTTATTTATTTATTTATATACAAGAAAGTACATTGGGTTTGTGAGAATATATTGAATAGGACAGTATTACAATCTTGTAAAGCCACTAGTACGCACAGCGTTTCGGGCAGGTCCTTAATCTAACAGATAATTTTAAGTAGGTAAGTTCTATGAATTGATATATGATAACAAATACATTGCAAGAGAAAAATGAGATGAGAGAGCTTTGTAAGTATATTAAAGCACATTGTTATATTAAAGCTCTGATTACATTGACAGCTTGATGGGTAATTTAAAAAATTAATAGACACCATACAGGTAATGACACCATACAGGTTACCTTATGTCAGGTAACACAGTACAAAGCTGTACTGAAGTGGTAGTTCCTTCCTCCTCCTGTGGTTTGGCAGACTTTGTACTTGAGTCCCCACAAAGTGCTGTATGGTGTTGACCCTTATGGCACCTAATACATGTGCGTATTGTAGATGTGCAGGTGTTGGGATGATGTTCCCTTATACACTTGGTACATCTAGGTAACTCCTCGAGTCGTTTTATGCGTGTTGCACGATCGGGGAAACGTCTGCAATTGTACATGGAATGTGATTGTCCACAGAACAGACATGGTCTCCAGACGTTAACAGTATCTTGAGGAGTCACCGATTTGGGTGGCGCGTTACCTGTAGGTTTGGAGGTACCAACTGCATATGTGCCCACACTGCCTTGTTTCCACTTTGGGGAGGAAGAAGTGGTTTTAGATTTGTTTGGAGTACTGTTTGTACTCTGTTGTTTACTATTAGTAGTAGACGAAGGTTTAGATGTCGCTTTTTCATCTGGGTTAATTTTTTCTCGTTCTCCTTGAGAACGAGAGAAGAGTTAACTTATTGTCCTTAAGGAGTTGTACGGCATTGTCATAATCGTCATCTGTGTGATTCAGATTACAGACTAACTGAAATGCTTCATCCTTCAAGACACTCTGTAAATATGTAAACTTTGTCGTCTTTGGTACATTGGCATTAGAATCCACAGAATCGACAAATTTGCTCCAGAAATTGTCCCAACTCTCGTCCTCTGTTCCAGAAAAAGTTGGGAGACTGAGTGATGGTAATTTGACTTCTGGTGCTGTCTGATTCTGGGTAGTTGTGGCTGCAATATTTATATTGGCCTTATGGGCGTTTATCAAATCATCATAGTATTGTAGTTTTACAAACATTGTATCTTCATAATCAGTGTTCTTGGAGAATGTTGTTCATCGTAACTTCATCAATACTGGAAATGTTAAGTAAATCTTGATATTCTTTCATCTGTTGCAACACACGGTCATATTTGTTCTGTGTAAGCTGAAGATAGTTTTCCAGTGCTGCATAATTAACTGGAGTTTGGTTACTCATGTCTTCACATTTGTTAATCTGCCTTGTGAGGTGTCCCTTTAAGCTTGTAAGGGTTAATTTTACATTTTTGAGAGTAGACATCTTGGAAGTACTTGCTAGTCGTATGGACTTTAACTATTTCTTTCACTTGAATTAGTAGAGCTACTAGTTTCCGAACTAGAGCTGTTTATCATTTAAAATATACACTACTGTATATAATCATACACACTATAATTTGAGTGGTAAGCCTGTATCAATGCTGGTATCCGCAAGTTAGCCCATCATTATCACTCTTGGTTGGTACAGAGACACAGGTTAACACTCAAAGGTGAAATAATTATAGTTAAATTATACCTATAGTTATATTAATATCAGGTTGACAACACAACTCGGGTTGTCATGAGTACTGCATAAAAATATGTACTTGCTAGGTTGTAATATATGTTCAACTCTAGACAAGTGTAAAAAATTCTTACCCTTACACCAGGTTAGCACAATAAATTAAACTAGGTTGCTGTACAACACCAGCCTAAAATGTCCTACCCTTGAGCAAGAATTTGCTGTAAATAATGTGGTATGCAGTAAATGTTATGTTACTGGTGCAATATTAAAGTAATGTTTTATATACTTAAATTACAAAAACATTTATAAGTAACTTATAAGTAAAGTAGCCTCTTATCAACCTCTTGTAATGAAAAAAGCACAATAGTTCTTTTGGCACAGGACTCAGAACAATAATAGTGCTTTGTTGTAAGTTTTGTTTGCTATGAGATTGAAAAGTTAGGCTAGAAAAATGCAAATATATTGCAATGTCTTCCTGCTATAATTTATGTATATATAATATTGCACTACTAATGTTATATCAGGATCTTATATCTAGATGCAATGTACCTACTGGTTAACTGATACAATCAAGGTACGAAGGACCATAATTTATGTGGTAAAAACTCCAGGCAGCATATCTCCTTTTAAATTGACTTCAATAAAATATAGTTTATCTTATTTATATTCTTAGTAAGTAAAAATTAATAGTGGACTGTATGTACTTGTTAAAACTGCCTGAAATTAATCTCTCATAAATTGGTGGGTCAATTTGTAGCTTAAACCACTTTAAGATGGCTCCTTCTTAAACTACCAATTGTTTACCAAAGTTTAATTTTATATCATACCACATATGGTGGTCTAATCTACTATTATTTCAATAATTATTACTAGTTATGAATACTACTACTACAATAGAGCAAAAGGTCTTAGCTGGACTTGTTGTATGGGCCTGCTAAGGGTGTGTAATGTAGCATCAAATGCAGGCGAAGAGTCACAATAACGTGGCTGAAGTATGTTGACCAGACCACACACTAGAAGTTGAAGGGACGATGACGTTTCGGTCCGTCCTGGACCATTCTCAAGTCGCTTGTGATGAGGAGGTAGAGAACTGGAATAAATAGGCAAGAGAGAGGTGAGGAGGAAAGTAAGGTGTAGAGAATAGTAGTAATAATGAGAACTGCAGAAGGCCTATTGGCCCATACGAGGCAGCTCCCATTATAACCACCGAAGGAAAGGTAATAGGAATAAGCAGAGGATAGCAAGGGAGTGTAGGAGAAGACAATGAACAGAAAAAGGGGGAGAAGAGAGAAAGAAAATGAAAGAGAAAGAAAGATAAATGGAAGGGGTAAGCTTATGTTAAGTCACGTTTGTTAGAAAGATTAGAGCATTTGAGTATGTACTGTGAAAGGGAAGAGTCCACAGCAACAAAGCCAGGACTCAAGTTCATGTTGGGTACATTGTGTATAAGAGCCGATTCTACAAGACGGCGTCTGTGAAGAGTAGAGGCAGGAAAGATTATTTTGGAGGAAGACCAATCAATGGGATGATTAGAATCCCTCACATGGCAGAAGAGAGCATTGTTAGGGTCTGCAGACTTAACACTTCTCTTGTGTTCTTTAAGTGTCATTCAGTGTACGGCCAGTTTCGCCAAAGTATTGGAGAGGACAAGATGAACAGGAAATAGAGTAGACACCAGCAGCATTAGAAGCAGGAGGAGCAGTGTGAACTAGATTGCTTCGAAGTGTGTTAGTCTGTCGAAAGGCGAGTTTAATGTCAAGAGGACGAAAGGTATTGGTAAAAGTATTGAGTTCAGATATGAAGGGAAGGCATAGTACAGTGCTAGTAGTGTTGGAAGCAGGTTTAGGATGAAAGAAATTTCGTTTAGCTTGAGAGTAGGCAGAGTTGATGAAATGCAAAGGATAACCAAGGCGAGAGAATGATTTGTAGATAAAGGAAATTTCAGAATCAAGAAACTGAGGGTCGCTGATGCGTAGAGCGCGGAGGAAGAGAGAGACGAGGACACTTTTCTTAACAGAAGGAGGATGGTAGGAAAAGAAGTGAATGTACATGCCACTATGCATGGGTTTACGGTAGACAGAGAAAGAGAACCCAGGCACAGAGCTGTGAACATGAACATCAAGAAAAGGAAGGAGGGAATTAAAATAAAAGTGAGTGGGAATCTAATTCCCTCCTTCCTTTTCTTGATGTTCATGTTCACAGCTCTGTGTCTGGAAATTTGAAAACCATCCTGTAGAGGCAGTGTCCGCCCCTCGTATCGACGGAGAAATTCGCGATACGCCATTTCCTGAGTGAATTTGAGGATCACTCGACGGGCTGTCACCAGCTCGACACCGTAAATATCTATCACAGGTACCTGCAGCTGCTCACACACCCGTGCAATCTCTGGGTACCCAGCCCGGCTGGAAAATTCCAGGCCCACAGACTGAGCCCGCAGTACAGGTGGGAGGGGGACCCCCATCGTAACTCAGTTCCGCCACGTCAGCACTCAGCCAGCCAGTCAACCACACTGGGAGGGCAGCGACGCCCCGCCATCTGGCGACCAAACAGCTAACCACGACATTCCTTCCGAAGTGGAGAATATAGATGTCGATTCCGAAAGAGTTCTACTAGGAAAGGCAACACAAATTGAAACCATTGTCTGGCCATTACAAATAGTGCATTGGAACAAACAAGATCTTGGAAATAAAAACCCATTCCCTTCAGGAAGCTGCAATCGGTACAAAAGCAGATATAGTTTTGTAAGAAACTGTCTACCTAGTCACGAAGTCGTTCAGATTAGCTGGATATCACCAGTATATTATGCCGCAAGAACAGGGGGAGACGAAGGGTTAATGATCCTCGTCAAGTAACAAACATACCAAGCCAGAAAATACTGTTTCGTGTGGGGGATGAATCGAGGTATTAGCAGTAACAGTTAATATGGCTAATATCGAGCTCCTCGTATATAACGTCTACAAGCTCCTTGATGAAAACTAGCAGAGGAAGTGCTTGTCATGGAGATGTATGATATAATTACCTGGGATTTTAATGTTCATTGTGGTGAAACAAAGGCATCGGCTGACTTGAGGCTTTATTGATCGGATAATTTGCAGCGTCGTACCCTGCAAATAAGACAAGCCATAAGGTTTACAATCTTACGGTTAAGCACCGTATATAGTTGTTGTTAAGTAGTACTTGTTAAGTAGTTGAACAACAAGCAAGAAAGAGATACAACAAGCATTAGGCTTAAGTTCCGGGAGGAGAAAAGTTTAGGGGAGTTTTTCAAATTGTCAGTTTCAGTGAAGCAAATAAGGATTTACAAAGGAAATGAATGTAAAGATTACTTCAAGGAACGTATCAAATTGATTCTGTGAAACAATTAAGGTTTTCAATTTGTAGATATGCATGTTAAGATTAGTACAAGCATGAACGACCGTTTAGTGGGTGTGAAATACAATAACTGTTAGCAATGAATTCTTTCCCGTACAAGTGCACAACCCAGTCATGGCTGTCTCCCCTTCCATTCATCAGCTCACAAATGGGCCCCCCCCCTGCCTCCTCCCACTCTACGCATTTAGTGTAAATAATGTCTATGCATCATTAACAATCCTTACCTATCCTTCATAGTCCTATTGTATGTACAAGAGCGAAAAAGTGTGATACTAACAAAGTATCCCTCAGTGCGCCCTGTTAAAGCACCATTCACCTACCAGCGATCCATCGTCCTGTTAATCCACCTGCATGAATTAATGGTTCATGCCGTTATCCACCACCTACCAGCTCCTCCATCTAAGTGACCCATAGTACTAGCGCACTGTTTCTCTTCTGTTTAGCTAGCGTTATGAATCGTGGGTGTTAAATCTGAAACAGTGTAAATCATAAATCTCCGATATAGAAACGAACACTTGAATTTGAGAATTAACATAACAATGCATGTTTCTCACACAATGAAAATCTTTAACAACTTAAAAAGCCCTCGTGTGCACAGGCAACCTAAGCGCTGGACATTCCTAGGCACACGCCCCAGACAACCAGGCCACTACATGGTAAAACGATAGCACCCTGAGATTCTTCTGATCTATCGCGGGTTTCAGCGGCTTCCAGCGGCTTCCACTGAAGCCTAGTGGGCTCAGTAGAACCCAAGGTTGCAATCCTTTGATCATATCATGGCCTAGTTCTATAGTGGGTGTGCCTGGAAATGCCCAGCGCATAGGTTCAAATCCTCAGCACAGCTACTTATTCTCATTGATACATCACGTTAGTGTGATTGCTCTGTGTATCAGAGGTACATATCCAACTAGATGGGTACTCGACCCTCTAGAGAGGAACCTTTTCTTAACACTTGGACTTGCCTCATTAATATGGCTTCTCTCTCCCCAAATTTCAATGATGTACAAAAGCTCCTGTGAAGATACTAATATCAACTATAACAAAGAACATTTAATACTATACAAAGTGTTTAAATATGCGTTGATAAATAAGATATTAACGCAATACTTTCTCTCCTGAGGACAACTCGTCCAGTGTTAGGACACGCCAGTGATTGGTCAGGTAGACTTCGTCTCCAAGATTCGGCCTTCAACCGGTTCAGGCACTGACGGTCACATTTATGTGGACTATGATGCATGGACAAGTCGCAGTGGAAGACAATTCAACACACAAATAGTACGTTCTTGAAAATCAAATCCACATCCAGGTGTCCTTATTCACACAAGATGGTGGCTGTGACCACAGATGGGTGGCCACTGCGGTCAAGCACTTACAGCTGCCCGAGGTTCAGGAACCACCAGGAGGATGATGGTAACGCTTGTACCTGTAGTACTGATGCTTGAAGCTGCTAGAGATTGATGGTGGCGTACACAGTCGGGGAGATGTGTAAGAATATGGTACTTGGCTGCCCTTGCAACTCTTGTAGACAATCCATGCATAGCATCTGTTTGATGTAATGTTCTTGTATTATTCTCAGACGAAACATTCTGGGTTTGCAACAATCTCCAGTTATACGAGGAAAGGGATTTCCGCAGCTGTTGATGTTACATGTTGACTGCATAAGCACAACTGCGCGTGTGTCGGCCAGCAGTGGTGTTCTAAAATCTTTATTAATTGGGAGGGATCTAGCATGTTTTGTCTGTGAAGGCCAAGACGCTAATAAAAATATTACATAATGGCTTGGTCTATCAATTAAGAATTGAACAAAGATATAATAAAAATTATATCGTTAGCAAAGCGTCAGGCGAGAGGTAGTCGTAACTATGAACTATTGGCTGTGGAGAAAGCTCATAATGACGTACATTTCTAGGATGAGCCGATCACCAGCCATGAGACTCGCCGCCGGCGCCACTGGTACAGCAGGCCGCACGCGGGTTTGTTCTCTGGAAAACTTCAGATTATGAGCAACCATCAGCTCAAATACTCGCAGTTTTGTGAGGAATAACCCATCAATACCCAGACTCAAGAGCTGTTGATGTAACATGTTGACTGTATTTGTGTGTGTCCGCCTGCCAGGAGTGCATGTCGCACTATTGTTATCTCGAGGTTATCTTGAGATGATTTCGGGGTTTTTAGTGTCCCTGCGGCCCGGTCCTCGACCAGGCCTCCACCCCCAGGAAGCAGCCCGTGACAGCTGACTAACACCCAGGTACCTATTTTTCTGTTAGGTAACAGGGGCATAGGGTGAAAGAAACTCTGCCCATTGTTTCTCGCCGGCGCCTGGGATCGAACCCAGGACCACAGGATCACAAGTCCAGCGTGCTGTCCGCTAGGCCAACCGGCTCCCCTTTGGAAGGATCGTTGCAGATTTCTTCTGCAATGCTTGGATAAATATAATTGTTGACTATCTGTTGTCCACCTGTCTAGATTTGCGCACACCCCAGTATGCAGGCTACCCACACTGTTACCACAGTGTGGGTAGCCTGCCCTCAATGATCGCTTGGCCCTCAATCTTCTTTGTGTGTGTGTGTGTGTGTGTGTGTGTGTGTGTGTGTGTGTGTGTGTGTGTGTGAGGGTCTTATCATCGAGCAGGTAGATTCTGTGGGCAGTGCCACAATGTACCACAGTACACCTTAAAAGGGACACTGAGCTTGACAGGGAAAGGTATAGCAAACAGCTAAACTAGGTGTTAGGTGTCCCCGAGTCCACCTGGGAAAATAATTTTACGACCTCCTTTGAAGGGAAATAAATTTATCCAGACCTAGGAGTGTCTGAGGCATTAGGTAAGAATGTGAATCGGCTCTCTCTACTTGGATACGTCAAAACGAAGTCGAGGAGAAAGAGGAAATGGAGGCAGTTTTTATACAATGAGGAAGGACAGTTCAAAGGAAATGTTAAAATGAGAATTGCTATCGAGGTTACACAAAGTACTTCTAACAGCAAGAATCACGACATAATGTACCTAGAGGGGACAGCATCAGTCACACACTAGCCTGTGTCGGACTCTGCACATCTTCCCAAATTGCAGACTTAAAATTGAAATTCCTAAACTCATAATTCAGACACAACTTTCCTACGGCATGTGGCGTAGTAACTGAAACGAAGAGGAGGCAACCAGAGTTCAAACTTTCCATCACTGTCAACGTGCAAGGATAAATTATGACACAACCAAACGAAAAGACTGCAAATTACCCAGAAACGGTAACAATACCGCAAATAAAACCTGAATGCTTCGAAAAGCTGGATCCTTCAGAAAGACGCAAAAGAGTCGTGCTATTGTGATATCCAATCGACTTCCCACTGAATCCAAAATTAGAACACATGTAAATCTTTATTGCAAAACGGTGTTGCACAAAAACAAAGCAGTGACACATCAGATTCTAGTGACTTTTATGGGATATGCGCCAGAAACGTTGTCTTGGAAATTAGGGAATATGTTGACAGATCATACGTTCTGAAACCCCTACACTACTTAGTCAGAAATTATGGCCACCATCAAACACGCTGCACCGGGCAGGAGAGATGCGGAGTGTGCCGCCTGAGGCATCCAACCAAAAACTGTACAGCCAAGCACAAGGGAAACCAGACCACAACAGCCAAATGACCATGCTGAGGATGAAATATTATTCCTGGAGAACAACCAAACGGAAAGTAAAGGTGCAGACAGCTTAGGTCAGGATAATCACAGACCAGCAGTACATGCACTAACGTTGTCTGGAACACTCGTGCACAGCCACAACAGATGCCAACGCTTATAGAACACAATTCATTACACAACTCGAGCAACTTCAAATCAGGAAACGCACAAATCCACTGCAGAAATACAGCATGGAAACAAAATACAATCACTTTCGGAGTAAACAAAATAGATTGACAGTTTTACGGAGGTCCTGCTAAAAACATTGTAGATCACGGCAAAGACCATTAAAAATTGCACACAGATGAGGCAGAATGCCTCGTAACAAGACTCGAGCAATCACTTGTGTAATAATGGAGAAGATCGTGCAGCGGACCACAGTTACACAAGAAACAGTACAAGACAAGGCGGAGCACAAACACATGGACATACAGACTACCACTAACAGACGAGTAGTCACATCAGACTATTAAGATCCCCACAAGCAACTGCAGGAAGCAGTGGCGAGTCAAGATCAACGGAGTCTTGTAATACAATAGACACCCATGAACAGTCAATTCAGTCCGATTTGTAGCAACACTGCTAGCGAGGTGGAGACTATGGTTGTTGATTCTGAAGAGTTCTATTAAGAAAGGCAACACCAACAGAAACCGTTTTGTTCATAACGAATTCTGAATTGAAACAAACAATGTCTTGGGAATAAAAAACACTTCTGTAAGCTGCAATCGGTACAAAAGCAGCAGTAAAAATCCTTCAAATTAGCTGGATATCACCAATGTAATATACTTCATGAACAGGGGAGAAGGGTTAATGATCTTTATCAAGTAACACCATAATAATAAGGAAATGGATGTAGTTCCGTGTGGGGATGAGTAGAGGTATTAGGACTAACAGTGAATATGGCTAATTTTGAGCTCCTTGTATAAAGTCTAAAAGCCCATATATGTAAACTAGCAGAGGAAGTGCTTGCCATGGAGATGCATGATATAATTAATACCTGGGATTTTAATGCTTTTAATCACTAGGTAGGTGTGACTGGCCAGCCAATGCAGATGAGAGCCATTTAACTGAAGTTCTGTGAGAAGTACCCGAGATTACACTTCTCAACCCTGGAGAACCCCCCCCCCCATCACCCACACATTCAAGGAGGTTCTAAAAGTTAATCGCAACTGCATTCAAGCATCACGGGAAGTGTGAAGTAGACCCGGTGATCTCCAGTGACCACTATGCTACTATCACAACACTAAAAGTAGAAAGATCTCCTACCACCCTCCCCCCCCCACACACACAACCTACGTGGAATGTAATAAAAGCCAACTGGAATATATACCAGGACGAGCTTGAAAAAATGAATACTACATACTCTCCACCTAAGGATATGGACATGTGAGACCAATCTCCTGGAAGCCATTACAGCTGCTGAAACAGCTATTCCAGTCACTATTCCAGGAAACACAAAACGAAAATATATCTAGAGAAACAGCACCAGAAAGAACTACTCTAAGAGCAGTGATATATGAAGCTAGACTAGTTTCTAAAGAGATCAGGCAAGATGGTTTGAGTGGCGTCACTCTAAATAAACACAGTAGGTCTTTGAAAGATATGGGGACAGATTAAAACAGTTAGGTCGACCACCTCGACAACATGCATGTATTTAACCATTGCAGTAGGCTGAGTGACTTGGTGTCCAGTTTGTGGGAGAAGCTTCATACCAGCTTCCTGCAATGGTCAGAAGGCAGAAAGGAAAAACAGAAGAAGTTGACGGCCATTCGAAAGAGCATAGCTACTAATGACGAATATGACTCTTTACTAAACAAGAACTAATCAGATCAAAAAAAGGTGGCAATGACACTGCACCAGGTGCTGATAACATTACATACTCAGTGATTACACACTCAGGTCCTGATGGAGAACAAGGGATATTGTACGTTATGAATTCATTTTGTGAGCTCGACAAACTACCGACCTCTTGGAAAAAAGCAGACATCATTCCGATTACTAAACCGAAAGACCCTGGTAATTAGACAAATTTCCTTAACATAATGAATTAGTAAAATTGCTGAACTGATGGTCTTAGAGGCTACTGTGAAAGACTGAAAACCTGCCTAAGAATGTATATGGTTTTACTAGAGTAGTAGGTGCTGGAGTCTGCATAGCAACATTACTAATAAGAGTCAACTCAGGTTCGGTTACAGTGATCTTCCCTGATCTAAGAAAAAGCATTCGAACTTGGAGGCCAACAAGCATTTTTATACAAGTTAATTATAAAAGTTAGAAAATTCTAGCATGGTTTCAAGATTCTTAGTCACAGGTATGCCAGAGTAAAGATGAAAGACCAAGTGTCAGACTACACTTGTATGAGAATGGAACTGCACAAGGAGTCGTCCTCAGTCCTATTCTTTTTAACGTCCATGTAGAAAACCTCGTTACCATGACATTTGCACAATTAGCACAATTGATGCTAGATAAAGAAACATCTGAATTCAGCATTTTGAAAAAAAAAATCTGCACAGAAATGTAAGACAATGAGACGGGGTGACTGCACTCCACAGACTAAGACTCAAAAGCCCCAAGTGTGGATGGAATCAAATCCAAAGTCTTAAAGGAACTGGCAGAAGAACTATGCCTACTGCTGAAACTACTTTACACACAATCTCGGGACCAAGAGGTTGTCCCCCTAGATTGGAAATGTGCAAATGTCACCCCCCATTTAAAAAAAAACGCAGAAAGAGCTCGGTATAAAACTGCCAACCAATCAGCTTGACACCATACATCTGCAAACTCGGAGAGAATCCTCGGGGAGGGAATCATTCACCATCTTTCTGTAAACAATCTTATACAATCAGAGCCACATGACTGTTAGACACATTCTGCCTTAAAAACTTGCTCACATTATTGGAAACGGTAACCAGCTACTAAAAAGCCTTCCAATAGATTTTGGATTTTGCTAAAGGTTTTGATAAGAACCCACATGAAAGACTGGCAAGCAAATTACAGGTCCATAGAATAAAAACTAAAATATTAGAATGGGTAAAACACTGATTGAAGGAAAGAACAAAGGGTTTTCTAAATGTGCTGTAATGGAAACGAAACTGAATGGATAAATGTGGTCGGCGAGGTACCACAAGGGTCCATTTTGGGACCTACCCTTTTTGTCATATATATCACTGACAGATGAGAACATTAAAAACCACATCATGAAATTTGCAGACGACGCAGAGAGTTACGGTAAAGTGGGAAATGACAATGATATAAAAGCCTTAAAAAGAGCTACATGAACTCCACAAATGGTCAGAAGACTGGCAAATGCTCTTTAATATCGACAAAAGTAAGACCATGCACGTGGGACAACCCATGCCACGATTACCATATTAATAGCATTACATTACAGCAGATTGGTGAAGAAAATGACCTTATAGTCAAAATCCACCACTCATTAAAAGTTGCACGACAGGTGGGTGCAGCAGTCAGAAAAGTTAACGAAACATTCGGGATTATCAAGCGTACTTTTGACAATAAGAAAAATATGGTAATGGTTCAACTGTGTAAATATCTGGTGCGCCCCCATTTGGATTTCTGTTGGCAAGCACGGAGGCGTAATTTTCAGACATAGCTGCTCTGAAGGTGCTACTTTGGCCAACAGAAGTCTTTCCGAACCCGTCCTCTTAAAATTACGTCGCTTTCGCACGTTTACCCTTATGGCCAAAAATAGACCGAATTTGAAATGAAATTGGCTCACGAAAGTGATGTACTGTCCTGTCCTGTTTAGTCATCTTGCTTACACGGTTAGGTTAGGAGAGGAAACTTTTAATTAAGTTTTAATGACGTTTTGAAGCATTAGATCTTCCTGCCCTCCTAACCTACCAGAGGACCCTTAACTTGCTGCTTTGGTTAACAAAATTCAAAACTTTTCAATTTTTTTCATTTCCAAATTACGCCCCTTTTCGGCGATACGGGCAAACGGCCAAATTCAGACATAATTTGTAAGAGGACAGGTTGCGCCAATCATCTCATATCAGGAACGTTTAAAGGCCACAGGGCTAACAACACGGCAAACCAGGCATGACAGGGCGGATCTCATTGAAGCTTCAAAAATACTGAACAAGTAGAGGATGTCGGTTCCCGATATTTTCTTAGCACGGTCATATATATTACAAGCATGGAGCATCGGTTTCAAGCTTAACAAGCCACAATGTAGGACTGAGAACAGGAGATGCTTTTTCACCTACAGTTCACATTAACCCACGGAAACGCCTACCCTTCGAAGCTGTAACTGACAAAACTGTTTTAGAATTTACGTGGAAAAGATCATAAAGGCAAATGGTGGGGAGCTTCAAGCCGCCGGCTTCCTGTCCTCGTCGAGTCCACTAGGGTTAGTGGCCCTCTGGTAAATCAGGCACCTTGTTATTTCAAGACTTTAGCTTACAGTGGGTTACTCGATGCCAATATCTTTGAGTATGGATAGATTCTAAAATGACATTCAAACATAAAATTCCCATATCTGATAAAGGCTAAATTGTAACTGAATATAAAGGAGCAATCACAGAACCCTGTCTAGGAGCGGGACAGTCATAATGTTTTACCTGCTTTACTCTTTCTCCTGGCCAGTGGGCATATGTTTTTTTCAAAACGAAGCATTGAGACACACAACAAGGGTTCCCAGATGGACGAAAATATTAAGCCTAACACTTAAAATTTTTTAAGTCTTAGGCTTAATATAATACTTATATAATATAATATGTCAACTGGGTGCCAAGTCGAGTAGGAATACTAGGGAATGCCTTGGCAGACGAAGCTGCAAAACTTTCAAACAAGAGAAAAATGTGAACATTTACATAGCAGAACCTAGCACTGATTAGGCAAATAATTAAGAGATAGAGGAATGCAGAAGATGTAGTGACCACAACACTGCAGCAGCAACATCAGGATCTGTAGGATGGTACAAGAATTTGACCAATTACGAACCACTTATTTTGAAGAAAGGAATCAATAGGAAAACGTGTATTACACCAGGCTTCGATTACTTAAATGTAAGGACATGGTTGAGACAACGAGGTCTTGAGCAGCACAAGCAGGCCAGAGGTGGAGCGATACATAAATCAGTTCTACAAACGTGCTAGGTGACCAAAGGAATGTTTTAGTTTGTAAGTAAAATGCGAGTTAAAGGATTTTGTTAAAAATTCAGCTTTAAAGAATTTGCAATGGAAGGTATTAACCTACTATCCCCCAAATTAGTAGCCTGTGACAGTTACATGGGAGTAGGTTTCCGCCTAGAGGCACACTGGCATACCCAGGATCCAACGAGATTCGTGATTGGCCACAGCCCTGCACCTTCCTCTAATCTAAAGGTGACCCGAGATTGTCAGGGGCAAGCCGAGCTACGAGACAGCTCATATGCCGTAGCGGTCATTGTTACCTCTGGATGAGGAAGGATGTATGATCGAGTGCTTCAAGATTTTTGCAGGATTCTCTTTTGTGTTGTAGAGTTAGGCTTCAAAGAGGAAACAATAGACCTCTGCATTATTTGGTGAAGCCGATGACATTTTGGAGAGATACATATGATGAAAGAGGCTGTACAGGTAAGACTGATGGAGGGCCTAGTGAGGGGCACCTCACAGCCTAATAGTGACCAAGGACATCAGCCACAAGTCTAAAATAAATGTGGCCAGAGCAGTGTCACACTCCAGGTCTTCAAGGCAGTCCTGATGAAGTGAGGGAATTAGTAAGTCGGTGACCAGTGACATTTGTGACGGAATTGCCAGTGTGGAAATGGCCAGTAAATGTGCTCACTGGAACTCTGAAAAGTGCAGTGACAGGAAACAGTCCTCACTGATGCGAGAGGGCAGTGACTAATGTAAGAGATCTGTCAAGTCGAGAAACTATTGGTCAGCAGACAGTGTTAAATATTAGCCAACAAGTAGTGAATGGTTGTGTGGCTCTGTGCGCTAGTGTAGCTTATTAGTGTGTAGCCACTTTCCAACAGCTACACGGAGGCGTGGGGGCGTGTTGGCTAGTAGCGAAACGAGCCTTTGCAACAGCCTACCTCTAAAAGAGAGTTCGGGAAGGTCCCCGGGAACGCGACTTGTGACACCTACGAGGAAGCCCAGTAGTGGACGGCTCAGCTGTGAGGAATCTAGAGTATTAAGTCAATGAATACTCACTGGGGCTACCAGAAATTGGAGTGGTTTGAAGGGTGCACCCAACACCGGAGGACAACTGGTGTGGGAGTGACGTCATTGGAGACAGCAGCTGAAGCAGTGCAGAGACGCGGGCCGGGGGATGCTCTTAGCTTCGGATCACAACTGGTTGATCAGGTATCCTTTGTAGGTGCTTATCAAGTTCTCTTGAACACTGCGAGGGGTCGGCTAGTTATGCCCCTTATGGGAAGTGGAAGCATGTTGAACAGTCTCGGGCCTCTGATGTTGATTTAGTTCTGAGTACCTATTGCACCTCTGCTTCTCAACGGGGGTATTCAGCACATTCTGTCATGCCTTCTGGTCTTGTGTGATTTTATTTCTTTGTTCAGGTGTAGGATAAGCCCTCTAATATTTTCGTCATGTAAATTATTGTAAGATGTCGATAGTTAAGTGACAAACTGAAAAAGCAGGCGAGGATGAGATACAAAATGAATAGTGATGTTGATGTGGCCATCGATAAAGCCCCACGTGCAGGTGCTTCATTTACCACTAGAACCCCACATACCAGTTAAAGTGAAGCCTGGTCTACTGACAATACTGCACCATTTGTTCAGTATTTACTGTACCCACCAGGCTTGACTGTCCTAGCACCAACCACTCCTCTGGGATTTATTAAATTATTATGAGAGATTTGCTGAAATATTTGGCATATGAAACTAAATTGTATGCATGACAAAGCTTGTTCAATGCTTCTAACCAAGCAAAGAATGTGTGGGAAGTGAATGTAAAAGAGCTTGCCAGATATTTGCGACTGCTAGAGTTGATCGGAATTATGAAGGTGCCAATGATGTCAATGTTCTGGCAACCTGGTAAAATGTGGCATGTAGCTTCTTCCAGTTTTTGTATGACTTCAAAGTGCTATGCTTGCAAAGTATTTTCATACTCATAACAATAATGCCATTCCCGAAGACAATACACACTCGTACCATTAGTGTTCTAACTTTAGTATCTAACAAATTCAAAACTTTCTATATTCCTCGGGAACATCTGTCTGGATGAAGCCACAATGACAAGGTGGGACCGTCTATCTAATAAACATTTTAATCCAAATAAACCTGAAAAATATGAAGTAAAGCTGCACTTGCTTGCTGAATCAAAGACTGGTTACATCTTTGATTTTGAAGTATATTCAGGAATTGGGAAGTCAATAATTGAAAGAGTTATGAGTTTGATGGCACCACTTAAGAGCAAAGGTTACCATTTATATATGGATAACTGCTATAACTCACTCCAACTTGGGAACAGATGCTAAACAGGGTGTATACACCCGAGAAACTCTCAGGTTACAGAGTAGTTTTCCCAAAGATCTTCAGCTAGAAGCAAAGAGGAAAGAGCATTGATGAGAAAATCCGTAGGAGCCGTGATGAGATTTTGAACTTATTGGGTGGGTGTTCCCACGCACACGCCCTAGTCAACTAGGCCACGACATGGTATAAAGATTGCAACCTGGAGTTCTACTGAACACACAAGGATTTCCTAAGGCATCTACTGAAGCCGGACCAGAAGTGTCACACAATCCCCCCGTTCACTCTGGCTCTGTCATCCAGGAAGGTACTACCTCTGACACTCTTCCTTTAATACACAGTAATCACACTAATAGCACTTTCGCCCATTTATAACTAGCCGGGTCGTTATGAGCGGTTCTGACGGTTCCGCACTTTTAACTAGTATCCCAGTTAAAATAAATATTTGTATAAAATCCATTTTTGCTTCGATTTTCTTGGGGATAGTTTAGAATTGTTCGCCATAAAATGTACGTTTTTCTCTAATAACAGAAGAGCTTATTAAAGAAAATGTCATGGCAGTGAATCTTCGTGGTAAAACTATTGCATTATTGACCCGACGCGTATGATCGACGTACTTTTTATATTTGTTGCCGGTCGAACGCATTCTTATTTGACGGTTTATACGTATATTCTTATAGAACATTCTATTGCGAACACATTGGTACAAAAATTAAATGCGTACATCCAAAAATAATGTCAGGACAGTGAATTGAAAATACACTTTTCGATGTCATTTTCGGCGATATGCCGCCGCGGGTAACACTTCAGCCACTTCCCACACTCTTGTGGGTCAGTTGCGACATTGATTCTATATTTATATGCATATGTCCGTATAGAGAATTTAATTGCGATTCCAATGATACCAAAATTAACGATGTAGGACAACTGTGGGCTTCACAACCATTACGAGAATGGAAACATTTTGTTGCTGTTTGGCGCTCTCGGCAAGTGATGTCAATAGTTTTTTATTGGTTGTTGATATGCCTTATGATTTGACGGCATTTTATACGTATGTTCTTATAGACAATTCTATTGCGAACACAGTGATACCAAATTTAAATACGTACGCCTACAATTAGTGTGAGGAGAGTAAAAAGAGTATACACTTTTCGGTCTCACCGCTTGGCTGCGCGAAGCGCCAGGGGAATAAGGCCCAAGTTTTTTTCCTTAACCTCAGTGCGCGAAAGTGGGGTTTTTGTGGGGTTTTGTGGGGTTCTTGTGGGGTTTTCTCATTTTAAGAAAGATGAATTAGTTGCTGGAATTAAAAGGGACAGTAGTTGGGATGCATTGAGAGATTATTTGGTTCAATATCTCAGAGTATATAAGTTGGTATTGGAATCTGCAAAATTATAGGCCTAACGCGTTAGCCAAGCTTGTGGGTCTTCACATTACCATTGCCGAATAAGTAACACAATTCAAAATGCTGTTGCTTTCTAGTTTTAAGCCTTCAAACACTGCATTTGCGGAATCTGTGAGTGTTTTCGCAAGATCTTAAAGGTTCTTTGTTTAAGCTGTCCTCAGACCACGTCTTACGGGCTCACCATAGCCCGTGCTACTTGGAACTTCTTGTTCCAGGTAGCGAATCTTTAACAACAACAACAACAACCACCTCAGACCAAGTCCATTCCATCCAGTGGTCGACCCCAAAGATGTATTCAACTATTTTATTTAACATGCTGATCATTCAAAATTGAGAGTTTCTCTAAAATAAATGATTTTCGTTATATATGCAAACGTGCATATTTAGGCATTCATTCGGTTAGGTGTTTAGGTTCTGTTGGCGATTATTTGTATTTGATCTATGTGGGGTGAAGCATTTGTTTACCCGAAGCGCTTTGCGTAATAGAGGCTTCATAAATTGTGTAACTCCTGTTGCTACAATTTGTACATTACTACTTTGTTCTTTGAACACACATTCTTTTGAATAAAATTGATTGTATTGCATCTGCCGTGCTGTGGTTCGAACACGAATCATCAGTGAAGAACTTGTTCAAGAAGTGTTAAAATGCCATCAGGTGAATCATGTAATAACGGTTTTCATTCATAAACTGGGTTTGGTGGGTGCATGGAATGTACTTTGGCTTTTGTTAATGAGGACTGGCTGCTCTGTTTGGTATCTTGTATTATTAAATTCCTATGTCTTGTAGGGCAGCTCTAACTTACTCAAAACACACAGTAGTTGAGTGTGACGTAAGTAGCGCACTTGTCAGCCCTCGTCACTAATACCACCAATGTTATTGGTATTTTTCATGTCGTTAGCTGCTTGGTTTAATTAAGGTATTAAGACTCCAGGCGTGTGATGGTGTCGCCTTTTTGTACTTTTCAACTATAATATATATTTTAATTTAATTATTCCCATTATATATAATAATAATTATATTAATCAATATATTTTAAGTATTATTGTAATATAAACCATACCCACCCATGGGCGGTGGTGAAAATGGTTAGAGGCACAGTTCAGGAACTGAACCCAAAATTTCGTTTAGCCAAGCAAGTGACAATCTTGTGAAGCTAGTTACACAATTGTTTATTATATACATGTACATATTGTTTCGTGATAAAGTGTTGTGGTACTAAGTTTGAGGATACTTTTCTTTACATGCGTGCATGCGTATAAATACAATAAAATGAAACCAATTACATAATCACAGAAAATACCGGCCTGAAGGGCCGACAACAAAAAACAAACATAATGCAAGATAGTATAAAAAGAACAGTGCAATACATGTCGTTCATTTTTAATCATACAGGCAAAAAATTCAAGAAAATAGAACACAAAAGCACAAATTACAAAGGCACAAGTATAAATTACCAATACACACAATATCGGCCCGAAGGGCCGACCAAAAACAATAAACACATCAGTACAAGTACAAAGTACCCAACCCACACCACACAACCCAACCCTTGAAACACAACACAAAACAAGCCTACTGGCCCCAGAAACCACACGGAGACGCACAAATACATAACTACAACAAAATAAAAAAACGCACGCACACACGCAACCGCACGCCATGCGCACAAACGGACATAAGTTAAAAGGAGGAAAAACACTCAATGGGAGGCGAAATATTTCTCAGGAAACTCGTGCAGAGGATATTTCTGCTTATAGATCTCCCACATTAAGTACTCCCTGTCGGTAGGATAAACGATCCCCCGCTTCAGGGGGGCGTGCATAAACTCGAATCGCCAGATCAGGCGGAAGTGGCAGTTCCTGGAGCTGGGCGGAAGTAGTCGCATAAGGAGGTAAGGTAGAGCGAATGGAAGCAGAAGACACAAAAGAAAGCGGACGTAGGCCAGCAAGA
>WNGS01010167.1:0-11797 GCA_020271785.1 Procambarus virginalis | reverse complement strand
TCCCAGTTGGTGCCACATTAGCAGCATAACAGCCGCATATACTATACTGGCCAATCCGTGTATCCTTCAGAAATCTGTACTAGGGGACTATCCGGTCCCTAATACAGCGAAGGTGAGACCCACACTTGAATATGGATCCCAAACATGGAACCTTTAACTATAAAGGACAAAAATAAACTCGTTGTATATCTTGGACCTTTATTAGACTCGTTCCTGAGCTGAAGGGTTTATGCTCTAAGGAAACACAGAGAACCGGACCTTACCACACTGTAGGAATGAGAGATAAGGGGGGATATGATAACAATATATAAAATTCTAAGGGAAATTGATAAGACAGACAAAATATTATTCAAAGCAATGAACAGCAGAACGACGGGTCATAGAAGAAAATTAGAGACCCAAATGAGTCACGGGGACTTCCAGACAGAACTTTTTCAGTGTCAGAGCTGTCAATAAGTGGAACTGGTTAGACGTAGAAGTCATTGAAGCTAATTCGAATCAGAGATTTAAATGTATATATGATAAAAGCGGGAGAAAGGATACTTTGCAATAATCTAGGAGTGTTTAGAAGATGGGGCTAGGAGCCTAACTTGTCCCTGCAGGTACATCTAGGCGAGTTCGCACACACACACACACACACGCATGCACAAGTTCTTGCAATTGGGTGGATAGCATTCTGAGGTAGTGTTAAGTGCCCGGGTTCGATTCCCGGTCGAGACAGAAGGAAATGGGCAGATTTCTTTTCACCTGACGCACCTTTTCATCTAGCAGTAAATTGGTACCAGGAAGTTACGCAACTGCAGCGGGCTGCTTCCTGGTGATGTGAGTATGAGAGAAACACATGTAGTTGATATGGCAGAGAAAAAAAGGTTTGGAGTCGGTTAAATATACAACCAGCGATTAGAAAGGCGGGATCCAAGAGCTAAGAGTTAGACCCTACATGTTTGATATTTTAGATTTAGCTACTCGGAAGGAAATGTCCATGTAGCATGGGCTGTAGTGAGCCAGACCCTACAGGCACACAGTAAATACACACACAGGACGTTGAACACTGTAACCGGTTGCTGTACCTGGCCCCTGGCCTAGACCCCAACATAAGTTACAGAAGGCGTTATGGAGCTTCCAAGCTACTAGGTGGGTGTGGTAGTGGGTTTAATGTCCAGTAGTGAAGTATGTGCTTTTAATACATACTCACACTTGCTCATACTTCACATTAATAGAAATAAACTCTATATAAATATTGTGGAAGTGACTTGTGAATTATTTGTGTGAGGCGGCCTCATGTCAGGTGAGGTGAATGACGTCACAGGTAGTTGACCCATCAGGCCAAGCTAGTCAAGAGGCGCGGCGGGCAGTGTGGCGCGGGCCGGCGTGGGGAGAGGTGCTGCTCAGCGCCCGCCTCATTGGTTTTACTAAATTAGTCACCTGGACAGTCCTGTGCATGAGGTTACCTGCGCCAGACTTGCAGGCAAGTTACTCTAGATGATTAGTTATTTTATCACATTGTATTCTGTTGGTAGAATTGTCTATATTTGCTAACTGTCTAAATAGGCATAGTTACAAGATGTTAATTTACTTTAAATAAAGCTTTATCTCAGGTTTACTCTTTTGTAAATGTAATGATATTGAGTAATATAACTGTCTATTAGTAGAGATTTTTTACCTAGCTTAAGACTTTTGCTAAAGCTTATTAAAACAATAAATTTTAAAACGACTGCTATGTGAATAACTGTTGTAAAACAACGGCTCCTGTGTCGACTATATAGTGAAATAAGCAGGCGAAAAAAGTTTACACAATTATTAGTTAAATTCTGGCAGTTATAAGGGGTTTCTTGTGAACTATCGTATTTCAATCAGTGAAATACAGACCAAAGACTTTTAATCTAACAAGCGTTCCCCCCCCTCCCCCCCCCCCGCCCATCCTATGTGAATGAAACTAGCCATCCTGAGTCAGTGTCGTCCACCCTGCAGCCAACCCCAGAGACGCCTTAATTAACATTAACGTCCTGTGTAACCAAGTACTATATTGTGTCCAATATAAGTAAATATTAATGTGTGTATATATATGTATATATATATGTGTGTGTATATATATATATGTCTATGATTGTTGCTGGAAATTATAGCACGTGAGTGTATTCCAACTTGTCTCCCTCGCCTAATAAATAATAATGTATAATAGTTCACAAATCAAAAACTCTTAAATAAATGTCCGATCCGATAATACAGGAGAAGAATGCCCATTGGGGCGAGCCTTGAAGTGGGGACAGCTGAAGAGAAGTCGGTGAGAGGAAATGCTTTAGTTGAAGAGAAAAAGTGCCAGGGCTAGACCCAGCTGCTTGTCCGAGTGTCGATGCTGTATCAATCCCATATCTAGCTAGGCTGGGAGACGGGTCTGGAAGGCGGCAGTGGTAGGTTTTCTTCATCTTGGTGTGTGGAGTGTGTCTTCCGTCAGGTACCACCATCTCAAAACAAGCAAAATTAGGTCCCCATCCCCCTAAAGAGGGGGAAGAGAGCGGCTGCCCTCAGTTGGTTGGTTTCTTTCTTAGCTATTTCTTCATGCTTCTTGTAATCATCTGATGTTTGTACTCGGAGTAGTCACTGTTGAAGAGGTCAGGTGACAGTGTAGACTCATCGCATTCCTCGAAGATTACGTTGTTATGTAAACTGAATGTGTTTTCTGGGTAGGCCTGCTTCATGATGTCTGCCGTCATGTTGTACATCTGGCTGGAGAACCGTCTGAACTCGGGCGATCCGACTGTACCGTTGTCGGAGATCTCCTCCTGAGAGTTCAGTAGCGAAGTGTATCAAAGCTGCTACAGTGCTGTCAGAGGTGGCTGGAGGCGGTGTGAGTGAGGATTGGTGCAGAGGCGTCGTTTGAGGCTGTGATTGGCTGGCGCGGGAGTTGCTGGTCCAGTAGTTGGGTTGCGCGCCGCTCGCGGCGCCATTTGTCGGGAGAGTTGGGAAGGCTTGTTCTTGAATATTAAATTCCTTCGTTTTTGGAGTAGAGTTTCTTGGTCTGGCTTCTGTCATTTGCTTGATTTCCTCTTGTCGCTTGGGGCAGTCTTGAGAGACGGCTGTGTGGTCACCGTCGCAGAGCAGACAACGCTTGGTGGCAGCTGTGCAAGTCTTGTGATGATGTTCCCCAGCACAGATGCTGCATTTCTGCTTCGGATTTGGGCACTTTTGTGAATAGTTGGTGTATTGATAACACCGAAAGCACTGACGCAGGTGGAAATATCGCTGCCTGGAGATCTGGTGGGGTGTGCAGGCCACTCCACAGCATCTGAGGCCGTTGTTGGCCGCGAGAGTAGCCTCTGCCGGAGTCTTGAGGGTGACCTTGAGGGTTGGCTTTCTGTTTACATCCTGCTGAATGAGGTGGACCGATATGGGCCGTGAGGGATCTGTTTTGGGTGTTTATGCTCTTCACAATCTCAGAAGCTGGTCGTTCAGCGATGATGTCACTCACTCTGTGAATGAATATAGTCCTTACTGCCAGGAACTGGTAGGGAGGCAGGAGTGTTAGGCCCTGTGCTTCGAGTGCAGTGGTCGTTGTCGTGGTGAATAGGCTTTCTAGTGCTGCTGCACTACTGAAAAGAATTTGGGGCCCATTCACGTCCATAACGACGTCGATGGGTGCTACCCCAGAGGTTGATGATAGTAGATTCATTATCTCGATCTTGCTGTATGTGGTGTCGGTTCCTCGGAACCGCACCTTCACTCTGAACAGCATGTTCAGGAGGCTCTAATCGTTGCTGCCCTATATTTATCCACCCGGCAGTGCTGGGTGCAGGAGAGCCTGAACTAGAGGGTTGCACTTTCTTTAAGAGGTCTCCCGTCTCTTACCGGTATAATGCACCGGATCAGGGTGGGGTCTGACCTCCTAAAGCAAAGTACTCTGCGCACGAAATAAATGTTGTGTTAAAATGTATGAACTGTTGTGGGTCAGTGCACGGACGAGCATAGACTGAGGACAAGTTAAATGTGAAGCGTTCTTCACGTTCATGTTTGGCTGCCGGGTTAACGACCACTTGACCGTTGTTGAGAACGTTCATGTTTGGCTGCAGGGTTAACGACCACTTGGCCGTTGTTGAGAACGTTCATGCTTGGCTGCCGGGTTAACGACCACTTGGCCGTTGTTGAGAACGGTCATGTTTGGCTGCCGGGTTAACGACCACTTGGCCGTTGTTGAGAACGTTCATGTTTGGCTGCCGGGTTAACGACCACTTGGCCGTTGTTGAGAACGTTCATGTTTGGCTGCCGGGTTAACGACCACTTGGCCGTTGTTGAGAACGTTCATGTTTGGCTGCCGGGTTAACGACCACTTGGCCGTTGTGAGAACGTTCATGTTTGGCTGCCGGGTTAACGACCACTTGGCCGTTGTTGAGAACGTTCATGTTTGGCTGCCAGGTTAACGACCACTTGGCCGTTGTTGAGAACGGCCGTGGATGAGTTAAGTCTGAGGTTAGGTTTTGCCTTTGAGGTAAGTCGGCTTTTAGATAAACCAAAGTCTGATGTGATCCATTGTCTAGCGGGATATTTCTCAAATATTACATTAATGTAAGTACCTCAAAAGACTAATTTAATATAATATGAAAATTTCAGGTATGTACGAGGGTGTATCATACAATGGCACTGCAGGTATGGTCCACCAGACCAAGAAATTGGTCTCGTTCAACGGTACTGCAGGTATGGAAGAATTAAAGCTTTCTCGAATCGCAGTTGGTCATTATGTAGTGTGTGTGTGTATATATATGTATATATTTGTATAGTGTGTATATATAAATATCAATTTTTCCCAACAAAGTACATAAGGAGAAGGGAACACTTTTTAATAATTTTAATCGTTTAACACTATACTTGAAGCGGTGATCTTCTAATCGTAGTGTACAGTTACTCTATGCATCAACCACTTCAGAGTGGTAAACCATTCTTCTGGCCCATAATTTCCAAATTTATTTGAGGTGTAATATGGTTAATGTTAAACTTTTTCGGTAACATTTCAATCCTTTCCCTCCCCCTCCACTCGATCCATCCTTCTGGTCTGATTGATTGGGGATAGAAAACATTACATTTAAAGAATAATTACCAAAGGTGATGCCTCAGTTGGGGTTGGAACACCTCTGGCGAGAGGAAGTTTTAGGGTGAGGGCAGAACCTAGCAAGCTGAATATACCGTCGGACAGTTTTGGGCTGAGCCCTTGCAGCTACAGGGTCATCATCCGCATCTTGCCCAAGGCATTGGTAGCCCTGAACGCTGCAGCAGGGTTGCAAATAGACTAAATTGTGGTCAGGTGGCAGACACTGTCAAGTGTTAGAGGTGAACGTTTCTGGTCTGCGGAACGGGGTAACGTGGTGTTTATGGTTTGTTGTTAGTGCCAAGTGTTCCTCATATGGGGAGAGAAGATTATATAATGGCAGAGCTTCTATGACCACAGGATAACAATATTAGAGCAGGGGCACAAGACTACTCTAGGGGTCTATGGGTTTTGGGGAGTGTCGCTACTAATGTCACTGGGGATATACCTTTTTTAACCTAACAAAGCAGATTCCGAGCCGGATGTTCCAGGATGTTCACCGAAGGTTTCCTTCATCCAAGAATAGAGCCAGTTAACGTCTTTTCGGATGTTTCCTGAAGCTGTCGGAATATATACATGGGGTAGAACCATCTGTATATTCTAGATGTTGTTCCTGAACAAGATTTGACTCTGGAGAGGGGCAGTTCTTGGCATCTTCTCGTATGGGGATTTCTGTGTAGCCTCTTGCTTGAAAGACGCCCCAGAGCTCCTCAAAGGCTTTCCCAGATTAATCTGATCACTAGTATACCTTTCGTTCGGATTTCCAAGGAGAAAAGTTTGCTTTGAGGTCTCTTGAAACGGTGGCAGGAGCTTATAAAAGTGAAGTCACAATCGACTTGAAAATGATCCAGGACGGACCGAAACGTCGTCGTCCCTTCACCTTCTAGTGTGTGGTCTGGTCAACATACTTTAGCCACGTTATTGTGACTCATCGCCTAATAAAAGTGAAGGTTTGATTTTTTGTAATTAACCTTTAAAACATGTCTTTATCCGTATATATATTAAACACAAGTACCTAGGTAGGAAGATACTCCATGGAAAATTTCAAGTCTGGGTGAACTTTGCCCATTCATGGACGGCTTGAACTTAAAGCAGCCTGTACTCTTCAACAAAGGCCAAATACTCGTTTCAGCATCCCGTCCTCATGCCTAGCTCGTTAGTGGTGGCCGTCCTCCACTCCAATGCATTCAGTTTTAACAGTATTAAAAATTGGTTTCTCATATGGGTTATCATTTCAATGTAAAGTTAGCAATAGGTTTGGTTAGGTGGTAAGGTTCCGTTTGCCATTATTGTATTGGAACTACATGGGGTGAATTTCAGCTTTGGGTCGTCAGTGAAGCACTGTTCGAACATGATCTTGTAGTGTGTAACAGCTCGTCCACATAAACTCTAAAATCCATTCCATGCATCAGCGAAACTCCTGTTTATGAATTGAAAAACCTTTTCCATTCGTTCAAACAGTTGTTCAAACATTTGTTTGAACGTTCAAACATTTCTGAACAGTGATTAGCTGACAACTTCTGTTCAAACAACAATGCTGTAAGTGCTTCTCCCAGGTACTACAAATACAATTACCAACAGAAACTAAAAACCTAACCTAATCAAAGCCTAAATATGCGCAGGATGCTAATACATAACAATATTGCTTATTATATTTGTATATTATTATATACTGCTTGTTTATTATCATGTAGACAACCAGGTCGTAACACTTACAACAGAGAATATTCGAAGGAACAAATTTTTTTGTATTGGAATTTACCTCATTTTTTTGTACAATATCTTGTCTCCGTTGAACCTGTAGTCGTCTCTCTGTAGCACTGGTCTCTTCTCAAATTCCTGTGTTCGTAGTGTCAGTCGTCAAAATCTAATGTTCCTCTGAGGCCAATGTTACACTTGGCGGGCGTTTCAAATAGTTAATCAGTTGACCTGGTTCCTATTTTGGGGGGAGAACCACAGCCTTTACTGGGTCAGTGGAAGGAGCTAGTTTATCATATATCAACAGTCATTCTATGATCTCTGTAATTAGAGATGCTTTGTTGTGGAGCTGATGGCCAGGCGTCTCGTCCTCTACTCTTGGTCTGGGCCTGTAGTTGTCTCGGACCTTTTTGCCTTCCCCATTATTTTAAATTAAGTTTTTATTCTTTCATTCCACAGAGATACCTTTTCTGCTGTATCCTGGATGCTTCTGGAAGACCTTCGGCCTGGGTACTTCTCTTCTCTCCATAATTTATCTAGGTTTGCTCGGAGTACTAGTGTATCATTATCAAAAGACATAGAAGAGACTCCTGGCAACAGTTTTTCTCTCCGTTGATGGGGTCTGTCAACGGTACTTGTTGCACGATACAGCTGGGAAACCCGTCCATGAATTCATCGGTTTATTCACCAGAGTCCATCATTTGGAATAGTTTCCCTTTGTCCAATGATCCTGTGACCGAATAGACGAGTACAAAAAAAAATACATTAGCCAATGACAATACCATACACAAGTAATCCTTGTCTAGGTTTCAGTCATGGAAAGTAACAGGGAGTGTTGGAGACCTGCCTTACGTGTTAGTGAACCCTTCTGGCCTGGGAGCACGAAACTAACCCCCTAAGTTCTGTCCTTATGACTGGAACCACAGAGTTCCAATGACTCCTTAACCCTTCTATTGTGATCTGACCGTGCAACGACTCTTGCAATATTCTTGGCCATCCCAGCCATCGGACTGCTCATAGATACCAAGAAGGCAAACTTGGTCCCAGACCAGGGATACAGGAGAGTGCACGGATGGATCTGTGACTCCTGGATTTGACGCTGATGTCTCGTCATATTCACAAGCACAACTTTACAGTCTGTGAAATTCCTCTCTCCTATCAGGACAAATTGTGCGCCTATACTCTCTGGGTGTTGCAGTCAATCATGTCTGAGCAGCGTTTCTCTTGGGATTTGCTATCTATGATATTTATATTAAAACAAAAGTAACTTGTAATTCCCTTTTAGTATGCCAGGCTTTGGTTTTCTGGTACCTTCATTAAGTTATCCATACTTCCACCATATATTCTATATGGTGGTATACACAGTGGCACTCATTCCCATGGGGCTTCGAACTTAATTTCCCATATGTGAATGGTTAAGCGAGTTCTAGATAGTCAAACTGGTTGATCATTACGTCGTCTGTGAGGTTCTATTACATGTTCTCGTGTCCAATAGTTTAGCTCGCTCTCTGTGCCACTTGACGGTTCTTGTCTCTTCCCATGGTTGGAGTCCCCATGGTTAGAAGTTGGGATCGAATTCTAACAGACGACAGAGTCTGCCCTTTGTTATACTTCTACAGCACAAAAGATAGTTTACTCGACCTATTGTTTTGTCGATCGTTGCCTGTCGTTATTGGTAGTCGGTCTAATATATCAGCGGTCAACCCAAGGGGGTTAAAAAATCCTATATCAAAACTCACGTGCCTACTATCTTTGGATCGCTCTGCAAGACCATCGTCCATGGGCGGCTGTTATGTATGTCGGAACTCCTCGCAGCCGCGGATATCCCTCCCGGGGTCCCCCGATAAACACGACTCAGTCCCTGTAATCCTCAGGGCCCGGGAAGAGAAGGGGCCCGCACACTGGGTCCTCTACCGACCGTTCCTTCCCTCGGGGGGGTGGGTTGGAGTGTGTGGGTAATCTCGGTGTTGCCTGTGCGCCAGATTCCACAGCCTGTAAGGGAGTTTGTCGGCATAGGACGGAGGGTGGGAAGCTCAGCAATGGTGCCACAATAGTGAGGTGGTGGTGTGTTGGAGGAATCTACTTCAATTTGTGGGTCGTCGTAATTCGAATCCTCACTTGTCGATCAAGAAAGCGGAAACGGGGTCCTAGTTTATTTTTTTATGTGTAGTCAGATGGCCCGGCGTGTCGATGTCTTATTTCTGTGGGTGCGTCTACCTAAAATTGTGCCCTTAGGTATGAGTTCTGTGTTAATAGAGGTATAAGCTTCATCAGGTATGTTTGACGCACGACCTTGCTATCAGAGATCCGCGCCCCCTTGGGGGCCTGCCTCATGATTTTCCTTTCTCAGGTAGATGTTCGCAGTTCATGGTGACATTTTGTTTGCCCCATATATCACACTCATGTTTTCGCTTATCTAAACAACCTCCAGGTTTTTTATACCGGTGCTTTCAGGCTGTTGGGAGTCTGTAATGTATCTACGGTTTCTGGGAGACATTAAGTGTTAGATAACAATATAAGTATTTGACAAAGAGATTGGGATACCAGGTGGTCTAATTCAGGCTTCTTCTTGTTTGCACGCAAACGAATGTTGGTTTGTGCATATGTTCGTCATAGTCATTGGGGAATTCAATTTTGAGTATGTTACCCATATAAAAATTAGATTTAAACACAAGCAAGCTAATTATATGTGACAGTGAGCCAGGTTATAAGATAAGTGCAAATTAGAAAAGGCTTTTAGTATTGCTGTCGACCAGGGGGGGGTGCAGGGATAAAGTTTTCAGAGCTAGCTTGGTAGAGCATACTTGATGCACAAATATTCGACTTGCCTCCGCGTTCACATTTTTAATCTAAGGGGTCTGGGTAGCGTATTGGAGTCCGCCCGTTCTGGTTGTGTAGAAGGTCAGCCCGCCTTTATACCTGACACTAGGGCTATCATAGTGCTGCAAGATAGTTTTGCCTGTTAAAACCATGCATCGCCACGTGGAGTGACAATCACCGTCACGTGTAGAATATACTGGCAACCGAGTGGAAATGCGTTGCTATGACGGTGGTCGGTCATGGGAAATTCAAACAGGTGATTTTGAGGCAATTGTAATTACAGCTAAATGACAGAAGCAGGATTAGCTCCGTTAACACACCTTCGTTATGTCGGGGTGGATAATGGCTAATTTCATTTCATTGTGGGTGCACATCCAAGAGTGCAAAGATCTACTCGTGAATAGGTATAATTCGTGCAATTTTAAAAAAACCGTGGATGTTGTCCGTTGCAGAGACTAGCCAGATCTGAGTAGGCATTTTTAATCGCCATTTTTCATGACCACACAGGATGAGGAATTTGTATTTGCACCACTTAGTGTGTAGTACGGCCCAATACATCTTACAAGAAGCAACATGTGTATACGATGGGAGATCTCTCTTTACTCTTAGAGGAACAGTGGTGAGAATAAAAAATAGACTTGGATATTCTATCTAGGGGATATGGTTGGAAGATTCGGTACTTCCTCAAAGTTGATTCTTGTGCTTCTTGGGCAAGCTATAAACATTAATTCAGTTCTTCTCTGTATTACTTGTCAGTTATTGTTCAAATACAGGGAGAGTAGAGTCGGGGGGGGTGTCGTGAATGACAAGAAAAAAAAAAAAACGATGAGAGTCAACTAGTAGGTGATTCTAACAACATGACCATTTTGGCTTTGTGGCATAACCTAACCATTGATTCCAAAGTATTCTTAAAACCAGGAAGTATTGTTTGACGCGCGGTGTACCCTGTGATCCAAGGGGGGTGTTCATAGCAAAAGGGGGTAAAAGTATTAAACAATCACAAGAGAGGACTAATGGTTTCGAAAAAGCCGAGTAAAAGACAAATTTACTTACACATCTCAGGAAGAAGAGGGTAAAAAGGGGGGAGGGGGAAAAAGGAAGCTTTAGTTGAGCTGAGTATTCAAAAGCAAGTTTGGTGTGGTCAATAAAGTGTACCACCTAAGAGCATGCGTCCCTGCTCTAAACAAAATATATCAGGCGAAGCAATTTTATGAATGCTTTCTACTCCACATCGGAAACCCTGCAGTAAGAGCTTAGAATCAAACAAAGTATGGCGTAACTACACTTGGATAATCGTGTTTAGCATGTCGATATAATCCCTACTCGTTGGCAAAAACTGTTACACATCACAGCAATAGTCAAAAGAATGATCTTGAAGGGACACAAAGGATCGGCCAATTGGTGAATGTAGTGACGATGTGAATAATTAGGGGTAAGGGGCAAAAGTAGGCTTTGTGAAGGTCACAAGGCACCGTCGTGAACCTCCCTGCCTACTGGGGGTAGCATAAAGGGTCCAGCCAAAGCACCCAAGTTGCAATTGCGTTTTTGAGACGAAGTAGTGTGCTAGCTGGTAAAAGGAGAGTTAGTGCTCTGGCGAGGTCCCCAAGCATAGGGGTAGACCCTGCATCATGCAGCTTCTAGTGCGGAGATTTTCATCATAATGAAGGTAACTATTTGATGATTATTTAGATCTTTTGGGGAGGCGGCTTGGTATATGGTATTGATTAGTCGATGTCCACGGAGTCGAGTGTAAGATAGGGGGACAGTCGTCGAGGACGGTGGTTTGAAAGTGGGAGGGTCAGGGGTGTTGGCAGAGGGGGGGTGGGCAGGGAGAGGGAGCGGTGGGAGGTACGGAGGTGAGATTTACGGGGGGATGGGGTAGGAGGGGGCGATGCAATGTCCTCGAGAACATGGGTTGTCAAATTGTACAAAGCAGATCCTTGCCAATGCATTGCAATGGTATTACTGCATCTTGCAGTAGTGATTGCATGTATTTTCGGACACACGCAAATTTCTGGAAAGATTTGCAAGATGTATGCCACAACAAAAATAATAGTGTAAGGGAAGGGAATACAGTTGTGAAGAAGTGACAAACGGAAAAAGTTGAAATGTTCATTCAGAGGGTACGAGTTAAAATATTTGTTTTTGTATCCTTTTTTTTCTTTTGTTTTTTTCTTTTTTTTTTTTTTTTCTCCAAATTTG
>WNGS01010164.1:29809-40540 GCA_020271785.1 Procambarus virginalis | reverse complement strand
TTAATCTTATAGAAGACCCCCCCCCCCCAAATGTGTCATGGGAGCTGGCTGTAGATTATATATTTACAGTCATTGCTTAATTAATAGAATTATTCATATAATCATAAATCTATAACCATTGATCCCTCATTTAATTACTCATTCTGGTCCTTCGAGCTATCTTAGAATTTATCATTATTTTACATTCACACAATTATACATTTTCTTAGTATTATACTGGAGCCAGATTTCCCCACAAGAGGACCCAAAACAGAAAATAGGAGATTATGAAATTTTCACGAGCCGCTACCATTTTCTAGTACGACAGTTTTTGGCGTTAGGTAGAGTATACGTCAAAATGCGACGTTCTATTTGGAGGACGGGTTGTATATAGACCTTCACCTCAACACTAAGTGACACTAAGAACCTTTATCTGAAGGAAGTGATAACCATTAAGGAGTGAAAACTGCCCTCAAGTACTTATGAGAAAAGTCTTAATACAAGACTCCTGTTATTTTAAGAATGAAAACGTTGACTCGTGTCAAGACTGTTATGACCTCTGGGTCATCAGAGGTCACCAGTGTGTTTACTTATGTTGGCATTAATCAACGGTTGCACTGTTGATATCATGTGATCATGTATACTTTGTAGCACGTTCATCACGAAGTCATGTATACTGTAGAACTGACCTGACAGCCACGTGGTCATGAGAAGCTGCTGGTCTTGCAACCAATAGGTCATATATTTTGTGGAATTCGCTTGTCAGGCAACGAGATGGTTATGTATACTCTTGAGATATTAACCTAGTAGCGATGGTTTCATGTATACTGCAAAGCTGCTTCACTGGAAACTGCATTGTTTTGTTTACAACGAAGCTGGCAAGTCTGGCAACCAAGAAGTTCTCAGTATTGTGGAACTGCTTGTCTGGTAAACCAAGATGTCAGGTACACTGTGATGTTGGTTTACCTGGCAACCACATGTTCATGTAACCTGTAGAAGCCCTCGTCTGGCAGTCACATTCTCAGGTATACTGTGGAGTTGTCAGTCTAACAACCTGCGAACATAACCAGACCTTATAACCTGTTCCTATAACATAACTAATAACTAGAAGTTATAACTAGCAGTAATTATCTGCCCAAATAACATTAAATTCTTGCTGTTTATGCCTGTTACGATATCAACACCTCTGGAGTGAGGTGTGGCGATAGCAAAGCCATCTATAGACGTGCACTCCAACTCTAAGGCTTGAGGCGAGACGCAGACAACGCCATCTGTTGACGGAGGTCTGGCAAGTTCAGCGCCATCTATGAAAGGTTCTTGTTCGCACCGCAGTTAGGAGGTGGGGTCGATGATGAGGACCTCTGGTGAGTGAAGTAATGGTATCAACTCCATCTAAATTGTACATCCGATTATATTTTCAGTTCCCAGGTGAAAGGCTGCCACCCTATGTTACCCTTGTATACTTTCTGGCTGGCTAATGAGTATAGTGTCCACAAAGGTGACGAGGAGGTTCTCTGGTACTTTGGAAGGTGATTCACCATTGGGCTGTCCAGAACTCATGACTTGTTACTTTGAGGACAAGTAGTCGCCGTCGGTAGTAAACAGTGTGTTGGCTGTCGTAATTGTAATTTCCTAAGTGTAATTACCTAAGTGTAGTTACAGGATGAGAGCTACGCTCGTGGTGTCCCGTCTTCCCAGCACTCTTTGTCATATAACGCTTTGAAACTACTGACGGTCTTGGCCTCCACCACCTCCTCACCTAACTTTTTCCAACCGTCTACCACTCTGTTTGCGAAAGTGAATTTTCTTATATTTCTTCGGCATTTGTGTTCAGCTAGTTTAAATCTATGACCTCTTGTTCTTAAAGTTCCAGGTCTCGGGAAATCTTCCCTATCGATTTTATCAATTCCTGTTACTATTTTGTATGTAGTGATCATATCACCTCTTTTTTTCTGTCTTCTAGTTTTGGCATATTTAATGCCTCTAACCTCTCCTCGTAGCTCTTTCCCTTCAGTTCTGGGAGCCACTTAGTAGCATGTCTTTGCACCTTTTCCAGTTTGTTGATGTGCTTCTTAAGATATGAGCACCACACAACCGCTGCATATTTCTAGCTTTGGCCTAACAAAAGTCGTGAAAAATTTCTTTAGTATATCGCCAACCATGTATTTAAAAGCAATTCTGAAGTTAGAAAGCGTGGCATAGGCTCCTCGCACAATATTCTTTATGTGGTCCTCAGGTGATAGCTTTCTATCTAGAACCACCCCTAGATCTCTTTCTTTATCAGAATTCTTTAAAGATTTCTCACATAATATATAGGTTGTGTGGGGTCTATGTTCTCCTATTCCACATTCCATAACTTGGTATTTATTAACATTAAATTCCATTAGCCAAATGGTGCTCCATGTACTTATTTTGTCCAGGTCATCTTGAAGGGCATGACAATCATCTAAGTTTCTTATCCTTCCTATTATCTTAGCATCATCAGTAAACAAGTTCATATAATTCTGTATACCAACTGGTAGATCATTTATGTAGACAATAAACATCACTGGCGCAAGAACTGAATCCTGTGGTACTCCACTTGTGACATTTCTCCAGTCCGATACATTGCTTTTGATCACTGCCTTCATTTTTCTATCAGTCAGAAAATTTTTCTTCCATGTTATAAGCTTACCTGTCACCCCTCCAATATTTTCCAGTTTCCAGAACTGGAATAACTGGAAATTGTGTAGTGTTGTGTGGACCGACGTACCCGAGATTTGGCCAAGAGGAGTTACAAAACGACAGCACTGGTCGTCTACTGAGAAGTGTTGCCAGTGTGCAGTCAAACTCCTGCCAGGGTACAGACCCCTGGACATATTACTTGTGACCCCTGTCAGCGTGTTTCTGGAGAGGAGACGTGGGGTATTTTGACCTCCTTACAATATGGTCTGGGTACGGGCCTATGTTGAGTAATGTGAACTCGTAGGTGTTGTGACCCTTGGACGTGGATGATGTATACTTGAAGATAATGGACTCACCGGGATTTGAAGAACACTGCAGATATATTAAGTGTTCTGTGTGAAAGACAGGTCCTCTTTATCCTCTTTATTCCTTGCACAGTTACTTGCTACCGCCAATTGTTGAGAACTTACCATTGACTTGGGGTGGGATCATAGAAGAAGAGGCTCTACGGCCCATTAAGCAGAAAAAACATGATTACTGGCTCATGCAGGCAGTAACAATGCCTTTGGCAATATTTTGCTGTAAAAGCCTGCAGAAATTGCTAATCATAATTACAGCAACAAAAGCCATTAATGATAACTCGCCAAAATAGCCTTCCAAAGCAATCTTTCTCAAAAGAAATGTTATTGCAATCCATTTTAATTTATTGACTAAGGTATAATATTTTCCATGTGCAATATTACAAGTACAAATTGTATTCTGGCATCACGTCGCATCATCTTGCAGCTCCTCGAGTCTAATTTATAATTTATTACGTGTTAGGAATTTATTAAAAGCTTGAAAAAATAACTAATGAAAATAATCAGCTTTGAGAAACTGCAGTATTATCATGCTATGATAACCGCTCGTAGTTATCTCGGGTAAATACAAGCTGTAAAGAATAGTAGCAATAAATTGCAGTATTGACCAAAATTAATACCCTTTTGAAAATGTTTGCCTTAATAACTCGCCTTAATAGCTTATAGTAATAAAACAACATAATAGCCGGAAGTATTTAGCAAGCAGAAATAACATAAATAATTCCAGATAATATCAAGCACAAATTATGCAACACAAACATGCTGTAACACCCTGTATAAATAGAAAATCGTAATTCCCCGCCTCAGTAACCCGTCTTATCTAGCCTAATAATCATTTCGTAATAGCCTGATGAAATAACCAAACACAACAGTTTGTGTAAATGATCAGACTTAACAATCAGTTGTTACATTAAAGGGGCCTGACAGCTGAGTGGACAGCGCTCGGAATTCGTAGTCCTAAGGTTCCGGGTTCGATCCCCGTTGGAGGCAAAAACAAATGGGCACAGTTTCTTTCACCCTGATGCACCTGTTCACTTAGCATTAAATAGGTACATGGGAGTTAGTCAGCTGCTACGGGCTGCTTCCTGGGGGTGTGTAACTAAAAGGCCTGATCGAGGACCGGGCCGCGGGTACGCTAAGCCCAGAAATCATCTCGAGAGACCCCTAGACACACCTGTTGGTATAATAACCCGCCTCAATAATCAGTCTAAATATCCTGAATGAACAGCAAGCTGGTATAACAACCTACAATTATAACTTGCAATAATAACCTATGACAATAGCCTGTTGTAATAATAACTCACAGTAATAACCTTCAATAATAACTGGTGTAATAATAACCCTTAGTAATAACATTTAATAATAGCCTGTTGTAATAATAACCTGCAGTAATAACATACAATAATAGCCTGTTGTAATAATAACCTGCAGTAATAACATACAATAATAGCCTGTTGTAATAATATCCCGTAGAAATTTCGCAATTAAATATTATATTCTGTATCTAAAGTTGTTATTGCTTGAGATTCATCTACTCAGAACAAAAAGTTCCAAGTAGCACTTGGAACTTAATATGGACTTTACGTATTAAGTATCATTTAAACCCCAGTTATATCTTTTAGTCTGAGTCGCTTCTAATTGTTATTGAAGCCAAACTTCTGAGGTGACTTTATGTTTCATCTGTTGTTCAGGACTTTATTCAACTTGTTCGGTTGCTGAGTTTATTACCTGTTTTGGGAATTTATATTAAAATATTGACTTAAGGTAAAAGGAAGTTGTGATACGATGGGGTCGACCTGAGGACCGTTGTGACCCCAGCGGGTGACCCCAGACACTGACCATGACTCTTCCTGATTAGTCATGACTCACAAAGTATTATATAGCAGCCCGTCCTCCTAAGGTTTCCCAACGTCGAGAAACTGTCGTACTATAGTGCTTTTAACCCAACCTACCAGAAGACCCAAAACAGAAAACAATAAGGGAGTATGAAAATTTCGTGAGGCGCTACCATTTTCAAGTACGAAAATTTTTGCCTGTAACGTACGTTTATGTTACGTTGTTGGGTAGATTAGATACACAGTGTTTAGTGAGTTTCATATTTATTTAGTAGTCCTGGATATAGAAGTGCCGTAGACGTTGAGCCGGAGCTTGGAGCAGAACAGAGAGCTGAGTGAGGCCGGAGTCGTGGAGCTGTTATGTGGGAGAGCGTTGCAGCTCAAGGCGGTCCTAGTCTGCTGTCTGTTCCCCGTCGAAACTGTAGCGTCTTGGAGACGATCAGAACTGCCTACGCAGAGTGCTACATTCTTGACTGGAAATTGTACCGTTGTCTATTCTCATATCGCTTCCTAATATTTGGTGACTACCCCTCACCTTTCTCTACTAGGATAGGAGGATGTGAGAACTGTTACCTGTAATTAAGGATAGGATTATAGCTTGTGTAGTTTGTGCTAATTAGTTATGCCATTAAGATAATGAGATAATGGACCTAGTATAAGGATTACTCGCTACATGCCCTTATTTTTCTTTTTATTGTTAAAACAATGTAAAACAGCGTACATTCAACCATATAAAACAGTAAAGCACAGAATAACAAGGAACACAGAATGACAACAACACATAACAAGGAACACAGAATGACAACAACACATAACAAGTAACACAGAGCAACATAACATAAAAGGTAAAACAAAGAACAAAAAAATACATAGGAAAAGTACATTAAATACACATAAAAACAGCTAGTCAAAACAGCACAAGCAGTGATCCATAAAGAACAAACATGAGAACAACAGAAAGGAAACATAAAACAGAAAAACAAATAAGCGTACAACAGGAAACATGAAAAAGACACAGAATGACATGGTACAAAATAAATACAAATCTAGTAACAAGCCAGCTTGTAGGGCTACACAAGCATTACTACAAGCCAAGACAGACAGGAAATCATAACCGGAACACGCAGGAACCGGCAAACAAACACACACACACACAAACAGCCCTAGAAACAACACAAGCAAAGCACAACCAAAAAAAGTGCACTCAGAACACACACACAAACACACCGCCCAACAGGGCGAAACCAAACACGGAGACAAACCAGACATAGAACCGCAGACACGGTAACAAAATAAACAGACATAGAGTATACAAGTAAACACAGGCACTGACGATACTTGTCCGGAAACTCCTTTGCCGGGAAGCGCAAGCAGTACGCCTCCCAGATCAGCTGGACGTCTTCGGACACTGGTCTACCAGGAGACGCACAAGGCAGAGGCATCCAATCAGGCACCCCATAAATAAACCCCTTCAACCTCGGTACCCAAATAGTCGACGAGCACCACGGGCCATCACGCACCCGGTCGTCCCAAACGAGGTCCAAAACCCGTGACTTAGGGACCACGCTCCCATCAGCCGCGAGCACAGGGCTGCGCGCTGGCCCTGTGTATAAGCACAGTATAAGAAGACCACCGTCCACACTAGGTGGTTTCGCACTTGTATCGGCACTGGGAGGTTCTCCGGACGCCACACAGGGCTTTGTACCGGCCAGTGCACGAGGTCTCTCACGAGGCTACACACGGGGCTGTACAATAGGGGAACCCGCAGAGGACACAGACGAGTCGGGGCTCCCGCCACCGAGCACAGGAGCAGAGCCACCTTGGTGCACATCCTTCCGTAAGACCACGACGAGGTCCCGGTCGGCAGGAGCAACCTCCCACCTTAGGGAGTCATCAGCAGTAGGCATAGGGGGCGACTCCGGAGGAAGCACAAAGCCCCCCAAAGCACCACCAACCTCGGCAGGAGACGTCGCATTAATGTACTCTTCCACCTCCACCCAAGGCACCCCACGAAGGAGAGACACACTCGGGACCCGCCTCCAGCGCTTGGAGATGGGCTGCCGGTCATCTGAGCTATCACCCCCATCATCCTGTAACACAGCAGAACACTCCGATGGACGCGCCTTCAAGGCCCGGCCCCCTGAGAACCGCAGCCTCCACGGCCGGGGGCACCAGACCACATATCGCAGGAGACTCCTCGCCGCTAACATCCAAAGGGACAGGAGACGCCACGTGTAGGGACGTAGCAGGCACGGGCGGCCGAGACGGAGCGGCCGTGCCACTGTCGCTGGGGCGACAGGGGCACGGGGCAGGGACGTCGGAGGCATGGAAGACGGTGGCGGGGGCGGGGCCGCCCCAACCCCCAAGTCAACATCCACACCACCATCCAACACCGGGGCAGAAACCAGCAGAGAATCAACACCCGATCCATCACGTTGAGACAGGTCCGGGGCCGACAGCGGGGGAAAATCTTCCTCCTGGAAGAGGTTAACAGGGGCGACTCGGCGCACCTCACAACCCGCGGCCAGGTGACCCGGTAGGCCGCACCGGAAACAAGTCCGAGGTTGTCCTGCGTGAAAAACACGAATCGGGAACCCCAACAACATGATGGAGGACGGCACAGAATCCCGGACGCGCATGGCGAGAGTGCGCCATACCGGGAGTGTCCATCTCCCGGTATGGACAGCATTCATCCTCACATGTAGAACCCGCCCAAACCGGGCAAAGTACCGACGTAGGAGATCCTCAGGGAACTCAAAAGGCATCCCATGAACTGCCACATACGTCGTGGCTCCACAACGGTCGGAGAAGGTTACCAACCCACCATCTCCAGGAAGATCGAATGAGCGCCCATCATAGCATGACGTGACCTTGATAAATCGCCGGAGAGTTGAACTTGACTATAGCCCGCCGGCCAGCAAGCAGCTGCACACCACCCACTGGGACACGTAACATATCAATCATTACCACCTCCACAGCGTGGTATGAAGCAATCCCAGAAAACTCCAGGCCAATGGAGGCCTGCCTGGAGACAGGGGGCACAGGCCCCCCCCCACTTGATTGCAGACCGTCATGGCCCCAAGGGCCCCTCAGCAAAAACATGGGACACAAGCCAGGTCCCACAAGCGACACCCAGGTCCTCACTCCTCGCCGGGTCAACAACAACTGCAGTGGCCGGACGGAACAACCGTACCCCACGACAGCTGGAGCAGTTCTCACACTACAAGCCCCTTAGGTCGAGTATACGTCAAAATGCGACGTTCTATTTGGAGGACAGATTGTATATAGATCTTCACCTCAGCACTAAGTGACACTAAGAACCTTTATCTGAAGGAAGTGATAACCATCAAGTTGTGAAAACTGCCCTCAAGTACTTATGAGAAAAGTCTTAATACAAGACTCCTGTTATTTTAAGAATGAAAACGTTGACTCGTGTCAAAACTGTAATGACTTCTGGGTCATCAGAGGTCACCAGTGTGTTTACTTATGTTGGCATTAATCAATAGATAAGAACATAAGAACAAAGGCAACTGCAGAAGGCCTATTGGCCCATACGAGGCAGCTCCTATCTATAACCACCCAATCCCACTCATATACATGTCCAACCCGCGCTAGAAACAATCAAGGGACCCCACATCCACCACGTTACGCAGTAATTGGTTCCACAAATCAACAACCCTGTTACCGAACCAGTATTACATAAGAACATAAGAACATAAGAACAAAGGTAACTGCAGAAGGCCTATTGGCCCATACGAGGCAGCTCCTATTTATAACCACCCAATCCCACTCATATATATGTCCAACCCATGCTTAAAACAATCGAGGGACCCCACCTCCACAATGTTACGCGGCAATTGGTTCCACAAATCAACAACCCTGTTACTGAACCAGTATTTACCCAAGTCTTTCCTAAATCTAAACTTATCCAATTTATACCCATTGTTTCGCGTTCTGTCCTGTGTTGATACTTTCAATACCCTATTAATATCCCCTTTGTTGTGTCCATTCATCCACTTGTAAACCTCTATCATGTCACCCCTAACTCTTCGCCTTTCCAGTGAATGCAAATTAAGCTTTGTTAATCTTTCTTCATATGAAAGATTTCTAATTTGGGGAATTAACTTAGTCATCCTAAGTCGCTTGTGATGAGGAGGTAGAGAACGGGTAATAAATAAGCAAGAGAGAGGTGAGGAGGAAAGTAAGGTGTAGAGAATAGTAGTAATAATGAGAACTGCAGAAGGCCTATTGGCCCATACGAGGCAGCTCCCATTATAACCACCGAAGGAAAAGTAATAGGAATAAGAAGAGGATAGCAAGGGAGCGTAGGAGAAGAGAGAAAGAAAAGGAAAGAGAAAGAAAGATAAATGGAAGAGGAAAGCTTATGTTAAGTCACGTTTGTTAGAAAGATTAGAGCATTTGAGTATGTACTGTGAAAGGGAAGAGTCCACAGCAACAAAGCCAGGACTCATGTTCATGTTGGGTACTTGGTGTATAAGAGCCGATTCTACAAGACGGCGTCTGTGAAGAGTAGAGGCAGGAAAGATTATTTTGGAGGAAGACCAATCAATGGGATGATTAGAATCCCTCACATGGCAGAAGAGAGCATTGTTAGTGTCTGCAGACTTAACACTTCTCTTGTGTTCTTTAAGTCTGTCATTCAGTGTACGGCCAGTTTCGCCAAAGTACTGGAGAGGACAAGATGAACAGGAAATAGAGTAGACACCAGCAGCATTTGAAGCAGGAGGAGCAGTGTGAACTAGATTGCTACGAAGTGTGTTAGTTTGTCGAAAGGCGAGTTTAATGTCAAGAGGACGAAAGGTATTGGTAAAAGTTTTGAGTTCAGATATGAAGGGAAGGCATAGTACAGTGCTACTAGTGTTGGAAGCTGGTTTAGGATGAAAGAAATTTCGTTTAGCTTGAGAGTAGGCAGAGTTGATGAAATGCAAAGGATAACCAAGGCGAGAGAATGATTTGTAGATAAAGGAAATTTCAGAATCAAGAAACTGAGGGTCGCTGATGCGTAGAGCGCGGAGGAAGAGAGAGACGAGGACATTTTTCTTAACAGAAGGAGGATGGTAGGAAAAGAAGTGAATGTACATGCCACTATGCATGGGTTTACGGTAGACAGAGAAAGAGAACCCAGACACAGAGCTGTGAACATGAACATCAAGAAAAGGAAGGAGGGAATTAGATTCCCACTCAACTTTGAAATGGATAGAAGGAGCCAGATTGTTAAGAGAGGCGAGGAGGAAAGGCTGGAAAAGATTAAGGTCATGAGGCCATAAAGCAAAAATGTCATCAACATAGCGAAGCCAGAGAGAGGGACGAGTATCAATAGAAGGAAGAAGAACAGTTTCGAAGTATTCCATGTAGAAATTAGCAAGAACAGGGGAGAGGGGAACCCATAGCGACACCGAAAGTTTGAGTGTAATATTTACCGTTAAAAGAGAAAGATTAGATTCAACACAGAGTCTAATGAGATCGAGGAAAACGTCAGTGGGAAGAGGGAGAGGAAGAAGGCCCTCTGACGCCTTCCGTCTAAGGAAAGAGAGAACGTCATCGAGCGGAACATTAGTAAACAGAGAGTCGACATCAAGACTAAGCATCTTACAAGAGGGTTGCAGGCGCAGTCTTTCTATGAAGTCCTGAGAGTGACGAAGGTGGCAGGGGAAAAAGTGCAAGGTAAGGCGTCAGGGTTTTAGCGAGCCAGGAGGCAAGAGAATAGCTGACAGAGCCCCGTGAAGAAATGATAGGACGAAGAGGAACACCAGGTTTATGAGTCTTAGGAAGACCATAGAAATAAGGAAGAGAAGGGCAGATGACACGGAAACGTTTAATGAGATCAAAGTCAGGAGGGCAAAGACTAGAGAGCTGTCTTAGTTTGCGGTTTT
>WNGS01010164.1:0-10567 GCA_020271785.1 Procambarus virginalis | reverse complement strand
AATCCCACTCATATACATGTCCAACCCCGCGCTAGAAACAATCGAGGGACCCCACATCCACCACGTTAAGCAGTAATTGGTTCCACAAATCAACAACCCTGTTACCGAACCAGTATTTACCCAAGTCTTTCCTAAATCTAAATTTATCCAATTTATACCCACTGTTTCGTGTTCTGTCTTGTGTTGATATTTATAATATCCTATTATTATCTCCTTTGTTATGTCCATTTATCCACTTGTGAACCTATATCATGTCACCCCTAACTCTTCGCCTTTCCAGTGAACGCAACTTAAGCTTTGTTAATCTTTCTTCATATGAAAGGTTTCTAATTTGGGGAATTAATGCTTCGTTAATAACGCTTACTAACTAAGCGTAACTTGTTACTAACGCTTCGATTAATAAATCCCAGTGTCCTATTTGCCTTATTACGAACATTCATGCATTGATCCATTTGTTTTAAATTCTTACTAACCATAACTCCCAGATCCCTTTCGTAATCTGACTTCGCAATCTCAACACCATCTAGCTCGTATCTTGTAACTCTATCATCATTACCTAGCCTCAATATATTAAATATTAAATATTAAATATTAAAATATTAAATATGTACCCAACTCAACTAATGATTAATCAACCAATTACTCCATGGGATAACTGGGATTTATCAGTTGATTTTGTAAATGCGCCCAAGAAAGATAGTGTGCACTCTACATTATTAAAACAGTTAACACTGAAAAGCATCACTGAAAGTACTCAGAGTTTGGGTAACGATGTGTATCAGTGCTATACCGACGGCTCTGTAGAAGAAGGTGGACGATGTACCGGATGTGCATGTAATATATTTGAACAATCTACTCTCGTACATACAGCAATGAAGCGCGTCAATGACTGGGCAAGTACAACTCAAACCGAACTTGCAGGCATATACCTTGCCACTGAATTTTTAAAAGACAAAGGCAGTGGACTTATATACTGTGACTCGCAGAGTGCACTCCTGGCATTGAACGCACATATTAGTGACACCCAGAAAATAGTCAGTGATATTCGAATGAATGTTTTAGCTGCTAAAGAAAACAGATTTGAAATTAAATTCCTATGGATACCATCACATGTTGGCATCTCAAGGCATGACACTGTTGATATGCTTGCAAAGACAGCCTGTAGAAAACCAGTGGTAGAAATTGATATGGGTATTTCACTAGCAGTGACAAAGAGAATACTTAAACAAATATCTAATGAAGATCTCACCGACCTAACAAATTCACAAAGACCTGAAAGCTGTAGCATTAAATATTATGATAGATATCGTGAGGAAACATTCACATATGGGACTAATAGAACAAGAACCCGGCAATGTGATGTTATAGTGGCCAGAATACGCCTGGGATATAGACGTATCTGGCAGCTTTCTCAAAACCCAAATGTCGAGTACACAATGTGTCAACTTTGTGAAAGAGAAAACATGCACTCTCTTGAACATTATATTGTAGAATGTCCCATACTGGCTGACTTTCGCCCCCCTGGGCTAAGGTATGCTGAACTTTGTAATTACTATATGAGTACTGGAACACTTGATGATATATTGGACTTGTACCCAAGATTGACCATGTAATAGATTAATTATACAATGTATGTGATGTAACTATATAACCTGAGCTTGTAAAAGCACCTTAATCGCCTTCAGTGATTAAGTGCTTAATTGCACACTAGTTTCTTTATCAGCTATCTCACCCTGTCAGAGTAAATGAGATAAATGTCTGTGAATGCATGTGTGTATATATGTATATGTGTGTGTATGTGTATGTATGGGTATAAAGTATATATGGAAGTGATCAGAATTACATTTCACCTTTGTAAATGTACATTAATGACACTGTGTAGATTACACATCGAACACTTTATGTAAGGCATACATAAATCTGTGTATCTATGTATTTACGTATATAGGTAGCTTAGCATTTTTAAAGCACCGACTCACCTTCAGTGGTTGATTGTTCAATAAACCCTTGAACTATATGTTTAACACATCTCTAACCCTGTCTATGGAGGACAGAAGAAAATGTATATATGCTGGTTAGCATTGTTAATGTGTGGCCACGTCTGTGGTAGAAAACAATAAAAAAAAAAAAAAAAAAAAAAAAAAAAAAAAAAAAAAAAACCTAGCCTCAGAACTTTACATTTATCAGCATTAAACTGCATCTGCCAATCTTTTGACCATTTCAGAACCCTGTTTAAATCAACTTGAAGTGATAGTGAGTCTTCTTCCGTGTTAATTTCCGTACCGATTTTTGTATCATCTGCAAATTTGCAGATGTTGCTACTCAAACCTGAATCTAAATCATTTATATATATTATAGATAACAGAGGTCCCAGGACAGAGCCTTGAGGCACTCCACTAACAACCTTATCCCACTCTGACTTAACCCCATTTATACTACTATCTGTTTCCTTTGGAATAGCCATGCCCTAATCCAACTTAATATAACACCCCCAATACCATGAGCCTCTATTTTTTAATCAGTCTTTCATGTGGCACTGTATCAAAAGCTTTGCTAAAGTCAAGGTACACAACATCACAATCCTTACCACTATCAACTGCCTCAACTATGCTAGAAAAAAAGAATAGCAAAATCTATCTACCACAATATCCCTCCATAATTATCCACCAGAATAACACTCAATATTCATCAACGAAATTAATCTACCAAAATAACCCAACACGATAACCCATCATAATATTCCCATAAGATATCCTCCAAAATAATCCACCACAATAACCCTCCATAATAACCCTAAAAAAATAGTCCTCCCTAATAACCCACTAAAGTTACCCAGCACAATAACTTTAAAATAATCCCCCACATTAACCATCCTTAATAATCCACCACAATACCACTATATTAATCCTCCCACAATAACCTTCCTTAATAATCCACCACAATAACCCTCCAAAATATTCAACCACAGTAACCTCTCCAAAATAATCCACCACAATAATCCTCAATAATAATCCACCTTAATATCCTTGCATAATAATCCACCACAATAACCCTCTGTTATATAATCCACCACAATATCCCACGAAAATAATAAACTAAGAATACCCTACAAAATAATCCACACGAATAATCCACCGAATAATATACCACGATATCCCACTATAATAATCCTAAACAAAAAGCAATTAAAATAATCCAGCACAATAACCCTCCAAAATATTCCACCACAATAATCATCTGTAATAATCTAGCACAATATCCCTCTAAAGTATTATACTACAGTAACCCTCCCTAATAATCCACTGCAATAACACTCCAAATTAATCTACGAGAATATTCGACCAGAAGAATCCACCCCGATAACCTTCAATAATAATCCAAAACAAGATCATCCAAAATAATCCACCTCAAAAATTCAGAATAATAATCCAACACAATAATAAACCATAATAATCCACCATAATAATCCATCACATAAATTAATCCTCCAAAACAATCCACAACAATAATCCTCCTTAATTATCCACCACAATAACCCACCATAATTATCCACCACAATAACCCACCATAATTATCCACCACAATAACCCTCCAAAATATTCCACCACAATGTCCCCCCTAACAATCCTCCACAATAATTCCCAATAATAATCACCCACAATATCCCTCCAAAATTATCCACTGAAATAACCCTCCAAAATAATCAACCACAATCACCCTCCATTATAATCCACGAAAATAGTTATTAGAATAATCCAACATGATAACCTTTTACAAAAATCCATTAAAAATCCTGAAACAAAAAAAACAATCCATCACAATAATCCACCACAATAATCCTCAATAATGATCCACACAATTGTCCACCACAATAATCCACCCACAATTCCCTAACCTATATAATCCTTCACATTAACTCTCCAAAATAATCCACCACAATGACCCTCGAAATTACTCGACGACAATAACTCTCTTTAAAAATCCACCATATTAACGCTCCATAAGAATCCACCACAATAGCCCTCCATAATAATCCTCAACAATAACCCTTCTTAATAATCCACCATAATAACCCACATTAATATTCTACCACAATAATCCTCCATAATAATCCATCACAATAACCTTCAATATTAATCCATCACAATAACCATCCATAATAATCCACCACAATAACCCTCCATAATTATCCACAACAATACCATTCCATAATAATCCACCACAATTACCCTCCTTAATTATCCACCACAATAACCCTCCATAATTCTCCACCACAATAACACTCAAAATAATCCAGCACAATAACGCTCAAAAATAATCGACGACAATAACCCTCCATAATAATCCATCACAATAACCTTCAATATTAATCCACAACAATAGCGCTCTATAACACTCCACCACAATAACCCTCCTTAATAATCCACTACAGTAACCCACCATAATAATCCACCACAATAACCCTCCATAATAATCCACCACAATAACGCACCATAATAACCTACAATTTACATGGCACACAACCCACTCTACTGACACTGTCACTGGACCAGAAACACTTAGTATGGTAAGAAATGTAAAATATCGGGAAGATGACCACCCAGCTATAGTGACACCATACCCAGGCACCCAAAAAGAGTTGGTCCACCCAGCGTGCCATAGTGACTGTGTCTGTCTGGGCAGTCACTGTTGGCATTGAAGCACATTCCTATGTTTGTTTCCTTAGTGTAGACTGCAGTGTGGAAACCTCCGCTCCTTTCCATGACTGTTACATCTAGAAAGGGTAGTTTCCCATCCTTCTCTATCTCGTAAGTGAAACGCAACACGGAATTCTGCTCAAATGCCTCCTTCAGCTCCTGCAGATGTCTGACATCAGGTACCTTTGTAAAAATGTTGTCAACATACCTGCAGTATATGGCCGGTTTCAAGTTCATATCGACTAAGACGTTTTGTTCGATGGTACCCACGTAGAAGTTCGCAAACAGGACACCTAGGGGGAGAACCCATGGCGACCCCATCTACTTGCTTATACATATGCCCATTTGGGCTCAAGAAGGGTTCCTCTTTAGTACAAGCTTGGAGTAGTTTCCTTAGAATGTTTTCTGGTATGTCAAGAGGAGTACAGGCCGGATCACGATACACTCTGTCCGCTATCATCCCGATCGTTTCATCCACAGGTACGTTGGTAAACAGTGATTCTACGTCCAACGAGGCTCTTATCCCTGTGGCCCGTGTTGCCCGCAGTAAGTCAACAAATTCCTTTGGAGACTTTAGGCTGAAGGCTCAAGGGACATGAGGAGTCAGCAAGCCGTTGAGTCGCTTCGCCAGTCTGTACGTGGGTGTGGGTATCTGGCTGATGATTGGCCGAAGTGGGTTTCCCGGCTTATGTGTCTTGACATTTCCATACGCGTATCCAGTTTTATATTCCCCAATAATATTTGGCAGGTGGAGTCCAAATTTCTTGGCGTTCACAGTTTCGATCAATTTGTTGACCTTTGCTTTCAATTCGGCTGTAGTGTCCTTCGTTACCCTTTGGAATTTAGTTTGGTAAGAGAGAATGAGGTTCATTTTCGCCAGATATTCGTCTTTTTTAAGAATGACGTATATTGGCGACTTGTCACCTCTCCTGACGACTATCTTCTTGTTCTCACGAAGGCTCTTAGCTGCCGCTTTGAGCTCAGGGTACAGTAAGGTGCTTCTGTAGTTGCCTCGATTCTTTCCTCCTTCCACAATAAGTTCTGCTTGTAAGGTGTCTTTGGTGGTTCTTACCCTCACATATGATCCACAACGTCCTCATGACGGTACCCGACCCATACATTTTACCCTCTGCGACCCACAACGTTCCCCCTGACGCAACCCGTCCCATTCTACGGACTCCCCCACCACTTTTGACTATGACAGAGTTCGACCCATTGAGGTTCTCCTCAGGTTTGGGACAGTCGTAGTCTCAGTTTACGCTACTCACCTCGTTGCCAAAGAAACCAATTCCACAAAATATATGACCTTTTAATTACAAAACACATCACCTTCTCATGACCATGTGCCTCTCAGGTCAGCTCTACAGTATACATGACCACATGGCTGTCAAGTCAGCTGTACAGTATACATGACTACATGGTAAGCGAGCTACATAGTATATATGAACACGTGATATCTACTGTTGGAAATTTCCAACACTTATCATCCATTATTATATTATGATAAATTACTATTAACTTACTAATTGCAGTAGCTCTTAACACCACTAACCGTAGTGTTAATATAAATTAATCTGAGCATATTGCTGATAATATTACTCCTGATAATGTAAATGAAGAGTTATTAATTGAAATTATTCAGTAACAGTTTTTATTCTGTTACGTTCGAATGCTCTGGAGAAGTATAAATATTATCTCCATTTCTCGCTAGAGATCATTTATCGAGAATATTATAATTATTAATTCCCTATAATTTCAACCCACTTCATATTATCGCATTTCATCCATAATTGCGCGGAAAAGAATAATTTGTGTTTAATAATTTCCGTGGTGAATGCGAGAGCGGGGAGAGGGAGGCGGCGACGCCATTAAGACAACAACAAGGCACGCGCACGAGACAACGTGGAGAAGCACATGGCATTGATTGAGAATTCTTATCAACAAGAATTACGTTGATACTCAGTTAATAAGTAGAATTTACTTGCCTGTGTTCTATAGTGCCTCAGCAGTGAACAAAGCGTCTACAATTACCACCAGGACCGTAATTAAGTGTGCACAGCAGTGAACACTGAGTCCAGCAGACGCTCATTTCGGCAGACCTTAGTACTCGGTTACGCTCACAGGTTTTTCCTTGCTAGTTTGGTGCATCAAAGTAGTTAGTGCCTTAGTGAGTAGTTTGTCGTTATGAAGAGAGAATACCACCAATCAAACGTTAGTAATACTTATCATCCAGCTCAGTTTCATGAATATATGATCGTAATTTTGTAGCCTAGTCAATTGCTACTTTATATTTCTTGTATTACAGCGTGTATTTGAGACGCCTGCAAGATTGTCATCAATCGTGTCATTTACCTCGAGTTATTTCTTTATGGGGATTCTGTGACCACGAGGACGAATGATGAACTGGCGTTAGAAATCGTCTTACAGCTAAGACACATTTTTTTTTCTTATAAATTTATTCAATTTAATTATTGCTTCTATAATTAATATAGCAATTATCTTAGAATGTTTATTGCCAGATTTGGTAGTTAATGTTTATTTTTACTGTGCTCAATATTCATGCTCAGTGATTAATGATGATTAATGATCTTAAATGAATATAATTTGATTACCATATATTTGCATATATTGTAGTTAGATTTACCATAATACTAATGCCATAATGAACTAGTGACGAACCACACTGGTTCCTAGATATATATGAACTTCTAGAAATAACCCCCCAATGTTGATATTTGAGGCTTTGGCTTTAATTAATAATTACAGTCTTCATTATTTTCAAGTGAATATTCATTGAATGAGTTTCCATAGACACTGGTTCTCTGGTGTCATTCTAATGATCAATTTTATTTGTTTTCCCTCTTTTCTCAAAAGCGGGTGGTCCTTCGATTTATTTTAATATAATAATTAAATAATTTATTTTCTAAGTTCAAGCCCCAGATACCCAACATTTTGGTCTCTTCGAACCGGATGATTACTAATCAATTAATCTATATCAGTTCTCAGACTGAAACAACATTTTGGTCTTATCGAACTGGATACATACCAATTACCATTAAACTGTATCCGTTCTCAGAAACCAAAACAACATTTTGGTCTCTTAGAACTGGATACAACCCAAGAAATTCTTACAATTAGTCCTGTACTAATGAGTAGTACATACATTATACATTTTTGTGCTGACCCTAGCAAGGGTGGGATTCAACATTACAGTAACTCTGATTAGAGTGCTTCCATATCAATTATTTGTGTATTCATTATTTTTGTGTGTGGTTTTGAGTGTTGCTGTATGATCACCATTACATCTAATGGTGATAATGATGGGCTAGCCGGACGAAAGTTAATGGTGACATGCAGACACCACTCAAAATCTTTAGCTATATACTTGTTAGGTAGGGACATTTAACCTCAAAGTGAGGTAGAGTTTAATTTAGCCAGAACTCAGGCTATACTCAATATTAATTATCAACTAATGAACAAGTATCCCAGCTTCATTAGTAATATTCAATCAAGTCCTATGAAATTTGGACTTAAAGCTAACATGGCTACTCCTGAGCAATTAAGGAGAACCTATATTGGCCTCAAAGGCCATTTAACTAGACTAATCAATAAGTCTGATGACTTGTCCAAGGCAACTCCCATTGATTACTATCTACTAGAATCATCAGTGAGAGTAGCTAATCTTAAGTTTGATCAAGTTAAATCAGCAAGTCAGTCTTATCTTAACTCACTGAATGCTACTGAAACTGATCTAGAGGAATTAGATCAAATTGTAGCAAATATTTCACAACACGAAGATGAGACTCAAGATAAATTTGATGTACTATCCAGTATAGTAAACCATCAATCCAATACAAATTCTACTATGTCTCAATCCAGTAATCAATTACCTGAGGTTCGTCTACCTACTTTAGACTTACCTACATTTGCAGGGCTGGATGAAGAAAATTGGGACACATTTTGGACTTCATTTGAAGTTCATATCCATAACAGGTCTTATCTTGACCCAATTTCTAAATTTTCATACCTGATTAGTCTTCTCAAAGGGGAAGCTAAAAAGGTTATAAATAACTTAGCTCTCACTGAGAGTAATTATGTGGAAGCTATCAAACTGCTGAAGTTGAATTATTGCAATCAGGAGTTAAGTATAGCTAACCTTTATTACCAATTGCTAGATCTGAATGCACCAAGTAACAGACCAGACTCACTTCAAAGCTTCAGGCTAGAAGCAGAGTCTCTAGTGAAGGCCTTAGGTACTAAAGTTGATGTACCAGCTTCAGAATGGTCAATCAAGTTACTTTTGCAGAGGAAATTACCTCAAATTATCCTAGCAGAAATATGTTCACATTATAAAACTGAGTTTCTCACTCTCGAGCAAATATTCGAGGGGCTGAGAATAACAGTTAACAGGTTGAAGACTCATGATAAGATTAAACCTGAGTCTAAATTACCTAACATTGACATCTCAGTCAAACCCAAATTGACTTTGAATAAATCCAATAAATCTAAGCCTAAGACTACTCCATCCACTGGAAAGGGGAGTGGTAGTGTAGGTACTTATACTGTATCTCCCTCTGACACTGCAACTGATGTGTCTACTAAAAGGACAAATTCAGTCAGAGAGAGAAGGTGCTTGTTCTGCGATCAAGAACATCTCACCTACAAATGTACGGTTTATCCTAACTTTAACACCAGGATTAAACAACTTCAAGAATTACACAGATGCACCAAGTGCATGGGTTCTCATGAACCCAGTAAATGTGTTGTGCAGCTACGGTTATGCAGTAGATGCCACAAAGGTGTACATCATTATGCCTTATGTAGAACAATTTCTACCCAATCTGTGACACCTGGGAAGAATTCTATGAATTCTACCACAGTACAATATTGCAAAGTACATCAGGAAATAAGTGTACTTGCTACTGAGGCAGGCAATAATACCACTCTGCCTACAGCTCAACTTAAGCTAATAGACAAGAAATCTAGAGTCAACACTAGAGGTCTCTTTGATCAGGGATCACAGAAAACCTTTATCACGCAACAATTAGTGGAGCAGTTAAAATTAAAACCTGCCAAAAGTGTGAGACTGAACATTTCTGGGTTCTTGACTAATAGTGGACCTCGTGAATACCAAGTAGTCAAGGTATTAGTGAGACTTGGATCTTCTACTAGTCCAATACAAGCGGTAGTAGTTGATAAACTGCCTTCAGACCTGCAGGTCACAGGACTAGCTCGCACTGCGAGGTATCTTAAACGAAACCGCATGAGGCTAGCAGATTACAAAATAAATTCTGACTGCCTCACAGATGTTGGTATACTTATAGGCGCTGACCATTATTATAAATTTATAACTGGATGCACCAGACAACACGGAATGAATTTGTTGTCATCTGCTGGAGGCAAGTTGCTTACTGGACCGGTGCTTTTCCAACAAAGGGCAGCGTCAACCAACAAACAAGATAACAATGCAATAGTGGCGTGACTAGGCTTGGAACAGTCACCCCTACATTTCAGAGAAATATCTGAAGATATTGAGTCTGATCCACCTGTACATCGTTTGTGGGATCTAGACACTTTAGGTATTGTCCCTGAACAACCAAGTCCTGATGATATGTGGACTTACCAGCAATATCTGGATACAGTTGTCTATAAAGACAAACAATACTGGGTGAGATTGCCATGGAAGTTGAATCATCCACAACTTCCAGTTAATTATTTCATGGCAGCCTCTCAATTACAGTCACAATTAATGCGGCTGAAAAAACAGCCAGATAAATTAAATATGTACCATCATTAATTCAGCAACAACTCAACAGTAAATTTATTGAAGTTGTTGATAATGATGACCGGAAAACAGGTCACTATTTACC
>WNGS01010159.1:32808-55418 GCA_020271785.1 Procambarus virginalis | reverse complement strand
GGAATGCATAGATATACGATGGGAGTAACTGTCACTGAATAGCGCACATCCTACATATACGATCGAGGGTCTCGTGCACAATTTAAATGTCCCGTGGCTACACAGGTTCACATCAACTTCCTCAGAGCTCTAAACAGATGCCTTTTTTTTTTATTGTGGGTAACATTCCTGAGTTTGAGTCTCTCAGTACTGAGTGACAACTACGGCTGACCCACGCAGCATAGCTAACAGCATGGCTGTTCAGCTTGTGAACACAGCATCGCCTAAAATGTCAAAATATATATTTTATTTAGCAATGATAGGTTTACTGAAGACCTCTGACTGTGATAAAAATGACCAGGATTCTGATAATAGCACGAGTGTGGTGATAATTAGCACTGTGCATAGTACAGTGGGAGCAGTAGTACTGGTGAGGGAGGTAGGTAGCATCATCTGCTGACTCTGTGTGGCAACCTGTTATTGTCTGAACTCACCATACCAGCTTAGTGATACCTGGTTGATGGGGTTCTGGGAGTAGTTCTACTCCCCAAGGCCGGCCCAAGGCCAGGCTTGACTTGTGAGAGTTTGGTCCACTAGGCTGTTGCTTGGAGCGGCCTGAAGGCCCTCATAACCACCACAGCCCGGTTGGTACGGCACTCCTTGGAAGCAAACAATCTAGTTTCCTCTTGACGATGTCCACAGTTGTTCAGGCAATATTTCTTATGCTCGCTGGGAGGACGTTCAACAACCGCGGACCTCTGATGTTCATAGTGTTTTCTGATTGTGCCTATGGCACCTCTGCTCCTCACTGGTTCTATTCTGCATTTTCTTCCGTATCATTCACTCCAGTATGTTGTTATTCTGCTGTGTAGATTTGGGACCTGGCCCTCAAGTATTTTCCATGTGTATATTATTTGGTATCTCTCTCATCTCCTTTCTATTGAGTACATTTGGAGAGCTTTGAGACGACCCCAATAATTTAGGTGCTTTATCTCGTCTATGCGTGTCGCATGTGTTCTCTGTATTCCCTCAATTTCAGCAATCTCTCCTGTTCTGAAGGGGGAAGTGAGTACTAAGCAGTACTCAAGACAGGACAACACAAGTGACTTGAAGAGTACTGTACAACCATTGTGATGGGATCCCTGGATTTGAATGTTCTCGTAATACATCTTAACATTTTTCTGGGTGCCGCAATATTTGCTTGGTTATGCTCCCTAAACGTTAGGTTGTCGGACATCATTATTCCCAAATCCTTGACATGCTGTTTTTCTACTATGGGCAGATTCAATTGTGTTTTGAACCCTGTGTTATGTTTCAGATCCTCATTTTTGCCGTACCTGAGTACCTGGAATTTATCATTGTTATACATGTTATTTTCTGCTGCCCAATCAAAAACTTTGTTGATATCTGCTTGTAGGTTTTCAATGTCTTCCGCAGAGGTAATTTTCATGCTGATTTTCGTGTTATCAGCAAAGGATGACATGAAGCTGTGCCTTGTATTTTTGTCTATATCTGATAAAAGAATAAGGAAAAGCAGTGGTGCAAGGACTGTACCTAGTGGTACAGAGCTTTTAACTGCACTTGGGCTCTATTTTAATTGATTGACTATTACTCTTTGTGTTATGTTCAACAGGAAATTGAGTATCCAGCATTCTGCTTTACCAGTTATCCCATTGACCTCAATTTGTGTGCTATCACCACATGATCACATTTGTCAAATGCCTTTGCAAAGTCTGTGTATACTACATTTTGCTTTTCTTCCAGAGCTTCTGTGATTTTGTCATAGTGGTTGAGAAACTGTGACAGACAGGATCTTCCATTCTAAACCCAAGTTATCCTGGGTTGTGTAGTTCATAATTTTCCATAAAACTAGAAAGTTGATTCCTAATCATTCTTTCAAAAACTTTTATTATGCGAGATGTTTGTGCAACTGGTCTATAATTTTATGCAAGGCCTTACTACTCCACTTGTGCAACAGAGCTATATCTGCTGATTTAATTGCAGCTGGTATCTCCCCTGTATTCAGGCTCTTTCTCAGTATTATGCGAAGCGCTTGCGCTACTGGTACTTTACATGTCTTAATTAATATTGAATTCCGTGAGTCTGGCCCAGGAGCTGGGCCATATTGTCAATTTCTCTTTCAAAGTCTTCCGAGCTTGTGTTAATATCCGTTATATTATCTGCAGCTTGAATGTCATTCATAAAGAAGCTGTCTGGATCATCAACTTTCATGTTGTTTATTGGTGTGCTAAACATAGCTTCATACTGGCTTCTTACAATTTCACCAAATTCATTGTAGTCCTCTGTGTACGTACCTTCAGTTGTAATTGAACGTCCAATGCTGGTGGAGGATTTTGATTTTGCGTATGTGAAAAAATATTTCGGATTTTTCTTTATCTCTTGTATAGCTTTCTGTTCCAATTCCATTTCCTCAGACTCGTATAATCGCTTCAACATTTGTTCTATTTCTTCGAGATCCCTGTTTAGGTTTATTTTCCTTTCTTGTGATAGTCGTGTCTGTCTAAGCATTTCAGTTTTTCTTTATTCTTCTGTACAGTCGTCTGCATTCTCTTTCTAGAGTGGTCCTCTTTCTGACCCTCCTCACAGGTACATGCTTCATGCAGACCTTGTATGCTTCAGCCGTCAGTTGAGCTATTCCCTGAAATTACCTAAGTGTAGTTACAGGATGAGAGCTACGTTCGTGGTGTTCCGTTCCCACCCAAAAATGCAAGGAAAAACCTTGTGACCTCCCCACAGCAGCACTCCAGAACACCCAAGAGCAACGGGGCACGGACTGGAGAATGATAAGAGCGAGAGGCAAAGCCCCAAAGATAAAATGGACGCAGAACACCAGCACGTGTGCACACCGCCCGGAACCAAAACAAACTCCCACGGCGAATGCGCAGGACACGAAAGAAAAGTAGCCCAACAGGTTGGGCTACACAGGTCCATCCTACTCTGACCAACAACAAAGCAGAAAACTAGCTCAACGGGTCGTATCTCGAGCGATCCGTTGAGAAAACAGGCCAACTCATGGAAACAGAAGCCAACTTAGCCGGCCCATGTAAGGAAAACAACGAACCGAAACGGAACCCAAGCGGGCCACCAGTAGCCCAACAAGGCGACAAGTGGCCCAACATGGCGACGAGTGGCCCAACATGGCGACGAGTGGCCCAACATGGCGACGAGTGGCCCAACATGGCGACGAGTGGCCCAACATGGCGACGAGTGGCCCAACATGGCGACGAGTGGCCCAACATGGCGATGAGTGGCCCAACATGGCGACGAGTGGCCCAACATGGCGACGAGTGGCCCAACATGGCGACGAGTGGCCCAACATGGCGACGAGTGGCCCAACATGGCGACGAGTGGCCAAACATGGCGACGAGTGGCCCAACATGGCGACGAGTAGCCCAACATAGCGACCAGTAGCCCAGCATGGCGACAAGTAGCCCAACATGGCGACAAGTAGCCCAACATGGCGACAAAGTGCCCAACCGGCGACAAGTAGCCCAATCCGGCATCCCGGGACCAGAACGGAAGGAAAACAAGCAGTGCAGAGAGACGGCGTGGAGAGAAGAGAGATGAAAAACGAACGAGAAAGCCAAAAAAACAGAAGCTGCCAAGAATAGAACCCACAAGCCCTAGAATGGACCCGAGGGAAGCCCCACCGATTGACGACAGATGTACCAGTAAAACGGTAAGGAGCATAACCATCCCGAACCTTCAAGAACATAGAAGCAAACACAAAGGACGAAGGCACAGAAATCCCAAGAAGAGGGGGATATGACGGAGAAGTCCCGGTCCAGGAAAAAGGGGCATAGCATGTAGAGAAGCACCCACCGACAGGATGGAAACAACGGGCAGAATGGACAAGGAACCGAGCCCGGGGAGGGGCCGACGCACAACTACTCGTGTAGAGGGGGGGGGGGGAAACCCCCACTCTACAAAACCGCAAGCCCCGTCCAGAGGGGTAGAAAAACCCCGGCGGGGACCAACGGGGTCTGAGGCCCCCCATGGCCTCAGACCGCCATGGGAGGCCGCATCCCAGCTACAAGGAACCCACCCGGCAGGCCCCGGGGCTGAGCTGTCCTCCCAAAGCCCCAGCCTCAAGAAAACCGGGGCAGCCGTGAAAAGCACTAAGGTAGGGAGCTCACTGGCAGACTCTTACAACACGGCTGGAGGAAACAGGCTCCAATGCCTCCGTCGCTACCCCGGAAGGGGAAGTCCCTGAGACCAACCGAGGCTCAAAACCATGGAAGCCCCGCCCCGACCCTGAACCCATAGACGGTAAAGACCCGGATGTAGGGAGGAAGGGGAGGAGGGACCCGACAAGACCACCAACAAAAACGGGGGCAGCCTCGGGGCTTCCAGGGAGCAACCAACTAGCGCGTTGCCACTGAAACCCAAAGTGCAATGCCCGTGCAGCCTGCACCCACATAGTCAACATAAGACTGGCTAACTGTCACAAACAAGCAATAAAACTTGCAAGACCCCAGGCCAAAGGTGTCATTGACCCCACAGGCTGCAGACGGAGGCAAAACCATGAGTCACCCTGAGACAAGGGGACAGAGCAACCCTCGAACTCGCACAAAGCAAGGGAGGACACCAGGGCCACATCTATCGGCCCACACTCCCCCTAGGGGTTTCCCAGGGTCCCAAGCGTTTACTATAAGAGGACTCGCACTCAGGTAATCCTAGGCAGGGTACTGCTAACCGGCGCCCATTGCTGCCAAAAAACATTCTAAGAGCTGAACCCCTGGGACGTGTACACTCACGGGGACCTAGCAGGGAGAACCACCGGAAGAAGGAAGAGAACTCGACACAAAGGGGAAAAGAACCAAAGGCCGAGCCCCCCCCCCCACCAGGTAGACAAACAAAAGAAAAAGAAAACCCCACAAGAGTACAGCGTACCCAGGCAGAAGACAGCCGGCTGCTATGATTGGTGAAAACAAGCTGTGCAGCACCCTGCGCCCAACCAGTGTACTGCCTTACCCTAAGGCGAACAAGGGAGACAGAATCCCCGATCACACAAAGTGCAGCCGAAAACCGAGCAGCAAATGGCCTAGCAGAAGCAGGACCCAAGGAACTTGTGAAAGATAACCCCAAGCCCCAAGGGCAGTACTTACAGGGCACCTAGGGAAGGGAACCCTAGGCACATGCAGCCCGAGTACTGGTGACTCACTCCCGGCTCACGCACCACCTAGAAGACAGACACCACACTCTAGGTACAGTGCTGAAACAACCACCTGGGCCGGAGCAAACAACCGGTGCCGTTAGCATCAGCCGAAGAACTGGGGTGTGGATCGCCGGCGCAGATAGCGGCGCGACGACGAATGACGTTATACTAGTTTGCTCGTTTTTGTTTGGCGAGTTCTATCCAATCGTTCGGCTTTTGGTTGTAATTTTCACCAGAATAGGGGTTTGTTTTGGGACGCCTACCTTTCTGGGTGCCTAACCCGGTCGATGGCAGACATAGAACGCTTCCAACCACACAGGGGGCAAGGCACAGGCCCCTTGCCTTTCTGAGGGGGCCAGGTTTTGGCTCGTGGTCCCCGGTAGGCCCATAAGAACTCCGTACACATGACTGATGCCAAAGTCTGACATTAGCATATCAGCCTGGTAAGCTCTGGGGAGCCTCCGGGACTCACCCTGAAAATAGCTTTTCATTACATTCAATGCTGGTTTTTAAAATTATAAAGTAGATTCATTGGTCTCTAGTATTATATTTTATGATAGGGAAGATGGGCTAAGCAGGTGCTGAGAGGTTGGATTATATTCTATGAAAGGGAAGAGGAGGTAAGTGAGGAAGGGGTAGGACAAGATGAGAGGGGGGGAGAGGACAAGGAGAAGGCAGTGAGTCGAGGGGGGGGTCATCTTTCCTGTTCTTTCGAGGATCAAAATCCTTGACCACTAATGTATTTGTCATTAAATTAATGCACTATTTAATTAATTTGACAATTGGGTCGACATTATTCAATTCAACCTCACACATAACAATGTACACTTACTCGACAAGCTTCCATTTTTAACCTTAACTGCGCATGGCGTATATATACGCCCTGAGTAACATGTCCGACGGTGCGCATGGCGTATATATACGCCATAGGGTGCCACGCCCGATTCAAATGGCCCGCGGCTACACGGGGTTCACAGTAGCTTCCTCAGGGCTCTTGTAAACAGACGCAATTTAAAAAAAAATCGTGGGCAATATTCTCAGGTGTGAGAGGCACAGTACTGTTGGAGCAACCAAGGCTGGCGCACGCAGCATGAGCGATCAGCATTGCTGTTCAGCTTGTGACCACAGCATCACCAAAAAATGTCAAAATAAATATATAACTTATTATTTAGTGATGACAATATTACAGATGACCCGTGACTGTGATATAAATAACCAGGGTTGTGATAATAGCAGGATTGTTGTAATAATTAGCGCTGTGGGAGGAGTGATGCTGAGAGACTGTGGGAGACAGCATCGTTTACTGACTGTGTGGCCACCTGTTATTGTTTACATTCACCATACCAGCTCAGTGGTTCTCTATGGTGAACACAAATGTAGATACTTATATATAATGTGTATATTAGTGTAATAACAGCAAAAGGATGATGCTGGGAGGAGCCATTTGGGTGACGGAGGTGACGTCGTCTGCACGATTTGTCAAGCTGTTTAGAGGGTGGCCACTATGCTCTTTGGGCGCACTACAAGCTTAGGTGTACAGTTACAGTGCATAAAACATGTAGATATTTATATATAATATGTGTATATAGGGTAATAACACTGCAAACAGTATTGTTGGGGGAGAAAGTTTAGTGCGTGTGACCTTGAATGAGTGAGGAGCTGCAGCCGCCAGCTGTGTATACCGACGACTCTTAGTGCCTGAACTATATCAGCTTAGCTGTACAGTTGTGTGAACAAAATATATACATACTTATATATAACGTCTGTATATAGTGAAATAACACCACAAATGGTATTGTTGGGGGAGAAAGTTTAGTGCGTGTGTTGAGGGAGTGGCAGCGAGTGGCTGGCTGGTGTGGGGCGGTAACTCTTCGTTGCTCTTCGACTCTCAATACCAACTTAGTGGTTCGTAATGGTGACCAAAATATGCAAATACTTATATATAACCTGTGTATAGAGTGTAATAGCAGCAAAACTATTTGTTATTGTTTTATGAACATAATAATNTAACAGTACCGCCTGCACTGTGTGCCAGGAGGGTTCAACAAACGTACCATTCACTTTACACTTTCACTTTCCGCAATCACATCCAACAACTCAGGCACTCCCTGAACCTTAACTCTTATTCTGGTGAGAGAATGAGAGTGCAGCACAGTGTCAGTAGCCGTGGAACCACTGACTTCAGAGATGGAAGCTGCCAGGCGAGCAAGACAACGAGAATCCGTTAGGGCGTCCCCTTCCAGAAGATCCGATACTCACTCTCCTTAACAACTGCACCACTACGATGCTTCATTCGAGTGCCCATTTTCTCGGGTATGCTAACACAACAATGATCTGACAAACCTACGCTAGCAAGGCAGGTGTCAACGAAATTAACGTAGTCCGATTGAAGATTGAACTCATGGCCCTGTCGATACATGCTACACAAGGGTATGATATGGTCTTTGATACTTATGTTCCAACGATGGGGAAACAATGCAATATTTTCATCAATCATGGTGTACAGACCTAAGAGAATGTCTCCAGGAAAATGAATAATGTCAACAACTAAACATGTTATAGACAATGTGACATCATTGTACTTGAGTGGGAGGTCAATTTCACCCTGAACTTTTACTTTATTTCCTGAAATACCACTTAGAAAAGGTATGTGTGACTGTTTTAAAGTAGTTGGGTGCTTACTTTCAATGTCTCTAAGAGCTGAAGGCTTGACAATATTAATTTTTGCACCTGAATCAAGAAAAACTTTTAAAACTCTACCATGTACAATGGCTGATACAAGGGGACCATCACTTGAGACTGGACAAGTTACTACTTTTGGCTTATGTTGTCTGGGATATCTGCGTCTTGTCTGAGTTAAATTCACTGTGGTTCCGTCAACATCTACAACTGGTCTAGAGTCAGTGTCCTCCTCTGTCAAGTGTCCAAATCTGTTTTGGGTAGCTACTGAATACACAGGGAGGGCATTAGGATTGGCTAGCTTGAATTGGTTAGCAGATGGCCTTGGGGGTTTCCCGACGACATGGAGTGAACATTCTGAACTCTAGCATTCTGTGACTGCGTATTATAATTTGAAATTGCATTATAGTTGGGCTGGGAGTTGTAATTACAAGGGTTCTGATAATGTCTTGGACGCTGTGAGCCTCGCCAAGACTGACCGTGGGAGTTACGAGGTGGAGATGTCCTTTGCCTAGCTCTACAATCCGCAGTGCGGTGACCGACTTGCTTATGGTACTTACAATATGGTAGCCTAGAATGATTAGATTGACGAGGGGACCGAGAGAATTGTCTAGGAGGTGATGATCTAGGGGCGGACCAACAGTCCCTTGCGATGTGGTTACTCTTACCACAATGCCAACATGAGGAAGCGGATGGTTGTGGACTATGGCGTTTTGGCAACTTATGAGGCAGCGAATTTGAATTTGACTGGGGGCTACGAGCATGGGTGCAGTTCTGCGACCAAGAGTTTTGAGAATTTGTGGGAGGATGCTGAGAGCTTGTTACTACATTTACAGTGTCAGAGGGTGGCAACAGTTGAGCACTTCGGGGAGCTAGTTTATCGGCAGCATTGTTAATGGCCTCAAACACTTCACCAATTTCATGTTTAACCCTTAAACTGCGCATGGCGTATATATACGCCATGAGTAACATGTCTGACCGTGCGCATGGCGTATATATACACCAAAGGGTGCCAGGCACGATTCAAACGTCCCGCGGTGTAAAGGGGTCACCCATCCCATAGCCACGGGCTATTGTAAACAGACGCCATTTTGAAAAAAAATCTAGAGCAGGCCTCCTTTGTTTCACAGGCCTTAGTTAGTGGCCAGACACCATGGCGAGCGCATCACGACCCAGCGTGCGACCTCGCTTAGCGCACCACGCCGCACAGTCTTTGACCGAAGACGAAATTGCAGATGAAATGTTCAAGGACGTTGACGAGTCTGATATTGACGACTCTGATATAGATGAAGATTATACCCAGCCAGAAGAAATCGAAACAACGGATAGTGAGGGTGAACATGTGGGTGCCACGAGGGTGAGGATGCCTCACGAGGATACTACTCAACACCACCTCGCGCCCAAGCACGTCGTTCATCTATACCACTACACGTTTATGATATGATCAACGATTCAGAAACAAGTGAATCTTTCTCAGGTTTTAGTGATGAAGAATCTGAGAATAGTTTTACCCCAGCTGTTAGTGCCAGTACAAGTTTCGCCGCATCAGCTGCCCGCCCAGCCAAGCGCCACCGCATGGGACAATATGGCGACAATGAGGAACAAATTCCCTCATGTTCCAGATCTTTTACCTCATTTACCGTTCCTGCCCCTACTGTTACAATGCCTGCTTCAGCTCCTGGTCCCCGGATTCCTCGCTGTCGTGCAGCTAATGGCTCTCGGAAGGCAGCAGATTTGTGTGTGGAGTGATGGGGAAGATTTTGTACCACAAATTCCCGACTTTGACAACAGAGATGTGGGAATTACAGATCTTTTCCCTGATACTGGTGACGAAATGTGTGAGTGACTTTTTTACTGCATATTTCGATGAGCCGCTCATGGAACACATTGTTCATGAAACGAACAGACTTGCGGCCGATCTCATTGAACTTGAAGTTACAGAATTTTCACGACTACAGCGTTGGAAAGAGACAACTGTTGGTGAAATGTATGTGTTTTTCGCAATTTGCATGTTGATGAAACATTGTGTGAAACACGTAATTTCAGATTATTGGAGCAAAGACAACGCTGTTCCAACACCATTGTTCGGGAAATATATGTCCCGAGACAGATTTCTGTTGATCCTACGGTGCATTCATTTTGCAAATAATGCAGACGAGACACAGGATGATAGGCTTTGGAGGGTGAGGCACGTGCTAAATGACCTGATTGGAAAGTTCCGAGATTACTACGTACCAGCTCAGAAGCTGGTTATTGATGAATCCCTTGTGCTTTTCAAAGTACGTGCTGCCTTCAAGCAGTATATTCCCTCAAAACGTCACCGATTTGGACTGAAATTCTTTGTGCTCTGTGACTGTGAATCAGGAATGGTGTTACACATGATACTTTATTCAGCCACAAATGTAGATATTCCTGCTAATGACGAACATGGCTTCTCAGGTAGTGTGGTGAAGTCACTGCTTGCACCATATCTGAACAAGGGCCACATATTGTACACATAACTATTATACCAGTCCCTTGCTAACGAAATTCTTGCTTAATAATAAGACTGGAGTGTGTGGAACAGTAAAGCCAAAACGAAAGGATATGCCTGTGTTTGACACTGCTATGCAAGTAGGTGATTGCGAGGTAAGAAAAAGTGGTGCAATGCTTTCAGTGCGGTGGAAAGACAGACGTGAAGTGAACATGTTGACCACCATTCACCCTGGTACAATGGTGGACAGTGGCAAGGTGAACAGAACAACAAAGCAAATAATATACAAGCCAGATTGTGTGATGGACTACAACATCAACATGCGTTTAGTTGATAAATGTGACATGATGGTGGGTGCTGTAGAGTGTGTACGGAAGACTGTGAAGTGGACGAAGAAAATGATTTTCCACCTAATTGACGTAACAATGCTGAACAGTTACAACATGTTTCTTGTAAAGACAGGTAGAAAACCATATTTCCGTTCGTTTAGTTTTCAAGTTGTGAAACAGTTGCTAGGTAAATTTGGCAAGGACACACTTGGCATACAAAGACCCATTCGAGACCCAATATTGAACCATGCTCCTGCACCCAGGCTCGCTTACAGGGAGGCCTTTCTGATGCACCAAATCAAGAAATTACCACCAACTGGAGCTCGTGCAGCAGGCCAGCGTCGGTGTGTTGTGTGTTCCAGTACCAAATTGAGGCCACAGAAACGTAAATTGGTGTTGACATGGTGCGAAGCGTGTGCCGTCCCTCTGTGCCATATCGACTGTTTCGCACAGTATCACAGTCTCCAGGAGTACTAAATGTGTAATTCTTTGGTAAATAAATGTACATATCAAGTTATTTTTTGTGTTTATTTTGAAAAAAACCCAAATACATTGAATATTTCCTGTAAATTATACCATTTTGGTGGGCATACTTGTGACACTAATATGTGAGCGCCTATTGAGTTTAGACCATTTTTATTATAATACAACGTCTATTGCTAATAATTGGAACAATACTAGCGAAAAAAATTTGAGTAAAATGACCCAAAAATACTGTAAATAATTCCGCGAAAATAAATTCGCGGCAACTCGGGCTGCGAGAGCGGCCGTGAGTGACAGCTGGCTGACGCAGCAGCCTCGAGCTCTCACGTTCTGTGACGTCATCGGCCAACTTCTCGGCTCAATTGTGTCATTGGTATGCATAATAGAATTTTTTTTATTATTTTTCCCGTGCTCAGGGGACTCAAATTAACATGTTTAGAAGACGAAAAAAAATTTTGGAATTTTTTTTTTCTTGCGCACAGGGGTGTAAATGTGCCCAGGACCCCTGAGCAGTGTAAGGGTTAACACCAAAATTTTGTTGCTCAACGATCGGTTTAGAATGCTCGGGGGCAAAATGCATTAAAGTACCAAATGCTATCATTTTAGCCATAGACTCAGGGGACAGATTATTGTTTTTATCTAACCAAGTCGAATTATTCATAGCTGACACTAAGGCATAAAGATACTGATCGAGACGGCTAGTAAATGCATTAAACGACTCACCAGGCTGCATGGTGGCATTGGCAATTTTCTTGACTAACCTATACGGGTCAAGGTCTCCTTTATTAACAAAGCAACGGCGAAAGAAATCTTTAAATTCAGACCAAGACTGGAGGCTAACAATGGCTAAAGTAAAAAAATTGGCAGAAATAAAATTATTAAATTGGGCTAGGCAAGAAAATAATTAAGAACAAGCAAATTGTGAATTAACTTTAGCAATCTTTCATTAAAAAAATGACTGGAATTAGATGAATGTAAATTAAGTAAACCAGGCTAAGCACAGCAATTTAGAATAAAAACTGGAAAATGCAATTACAAAATTTCATTAAAAAGATTCAACACAACAAGTGGCAATGCATGAAAAATGGGTTTAGCAAAAACAAATTGGACACAGGCACTTGTGTAACATGCTATGGTAAAAGTTTAAAATAAAATGCTTAAAGGATAAATTTCAAAGTTAGGTCTGAAGAAATATCAAAATTTTTCTATGTTCAATTGTCTGGAACTCTCAAAAACAAATTTATATTATGCAAAATAAACTGCTAGAAACAATTATTTCTTACTTCTCTGGAATTTGAATTTACGAATAACACTAGTAGAACACTTAATATTCAAATCAATTACTGTGAGAAGCAGGAATGTTGAAATCACACAAGAAAACTGTGGGCATGGAGTACTGGACCCAGCTCCAATATTTAACAAGTCACTGAATGGTTAATTCACAGGATATTATGGATATTATTTACGTTAAACCTCATTAAAACGTAGTACACGATATATTAGCCCATAATCACTTAACTCAGGGCTGCAGGATTTACAATATAACAGTAGCCAATACCAAAACGGCGACAAGACGTGTGAAGAGGCACATGTGAGGCGTGTTTACATCTGGCTGGACAAGCAACGCTCCTAGCGGCGGTCGCACGAAGCTGGGGGACCCCACAGTAGCACGAAGATAAATTCTGAGACGACGATATTGCGACGATGACGGTGGAGAAACACTTATCTCTGGAGAAGTTCACAGCGATGATGTAGCAGGAGCTGGTGGTGATGGTGAGAGGTGATGAGGTGTCGATGTGGCAGCGTGGCGTCAGTATAAACAACAATCCGTTTTTTTTTTCACCAATTTCTTTTGAATAACTGTAGAACACCCACAATTATCAATTGACGCTTGCGACGATGGCTGACGACGATTGCAATAGCTTGAACACTCACAAAGCTTGATGCTGTCAGCTGTGGTGGAGATGGTGGTGAGGGCAGGTGGCTTGCACGTGGCGCGCGATTTAAAAAAAAAATGGCTGGCGCGGGAATCTTCCCTTCTCACTGATGAATTAGCATTCAAACAGGAAACTATTGACCCTTACTTCTGATACGTTGGTCTGGAGTAGTGGTTGATGGCAGGACCCCGGTCTGACACAATATTTGATGCGTGGGTGGCAGGATGGCGGCTAAATGGAGGTAGAGGTGATGGTGGCGGTGGAGGCATCGGTTGCACGAGGCGATGCTGGGTTATCTTGAATTCCCAGAAAAAAAATTTCTAGGTCCCACTGCTGCTACCAGTATTCTTTGCCTTGTGTGGGGTTGAATATTATACACCATAGTCGTTTGTAGGTTTATTGGGCGAGACAAACATATATATCTGGCCAGCCAAGGTCCTACTACTCTTGGGTCTGTGGAGATGACTGAAACTGGGTAGAAGTCGGAATAAGGAATACCTTTACAAGAGATGGGACAGGAGCGGACAGCTTCCCTAGTGGCGATGGCAGGACCCCGGTCTGACACAATATTTGATGCGTGGGTGGCAGGATGGCGGCTAAATGGAGGTAGAGGTGGCAGTGGAGGCGGCGGTTGCACGAGGCGATGCTGGGTTATCTTGAATTCCCAGAAAAAAAATTTCTAGGTCCCACTGCTGCTACTAGTATTCTTTGCCTTGTGTGGGGTTGAATATTATACACAGTAGTTGTTTGTAGGTTTATTGGGCGAGACAAACATATATATCTGGCCAGCCGAGGTCCTAGTACTCTGGGTCTGTGGAGATGACTGAGCCTGCTGCAAGCATGGCTGGAGACTGTGAATGTGGCATGACGTCAGAGGCCTACTCGCCTGTGATTGGTTATGTTCCAACTGGCGGGGAATTTGAATATAACACTTAAGAATGCGCAGTTTGTTACCAGTAACAGAAGACCAACATTCCTGCCAACGGGTAAGGTAGGAGGAATGAATAACTGGGTAGAAGTCGGAATAAGGAATACCTTTACAAGAGATGGGACAGGAGCGGACAGCTTCCCTAGTGGCAGCATCAGCACGCTCATTTAAAGAGACACCTACCTTACTTTGAGGTTACCTTGAGGTGCTTCTGGGGCTTAGCGTCCCCACGGCCCGGTCGTCGACCAGGCCTCCTGGTTGCTGGACTGATCAACCAGGCTGTTTGACTCATACGTCAGGCTGCTCGCAGCCTGACATATGAGTCACAGCCTGGTTGATCAGGTATCCTTTGGAGGTGCTTATCCAGTTCTCTCTTGAAAACTGTGAGGGGTTTGCCAGTTATGCCCCTTATGTTACGGGAGCCGGTCGGCCGAGCGGACAGCACGCTGGACTTGTGATCCTGTGGTCCTGGGTTCGATCCCAGGTGCCGGCGAGAAACAATGGGCAGAGTTTCTTTCACCCTATGTCCCTGTTACCTAGCAGTAAAATGGGTACCTGGGTGTTAGTCAGCTGTCACGGGCTGCTTCCTGGGGGTGGAGGCCTGGTCGAGGACCGGGCCGCGGGGACACTAAAAAGCCCCGAAATCATCTCAAGATAACCTCAAGATATGTGTAGCGGAAGCGTGTTGAACAGTCTCGGGCCTCTGATGTTGATAGAGTTCTCTCTCAGAGTACCTGTTGCACCTCTGCCTGTCAACAGGGGTATTCTGCACATCCTGCCATGTCTTCTGGTCTCATGTGATGTTATTTCTGTGTGCAGGTTTGCAACCAGCCCCTCTAATATTTTCCACGTGTAAATTATTATGTCTAGAATGAGAAAAAGGATGAGAATGAGGATGAGAAAAAGTACTGGAGCAGGCACAGTACCCTGGGGGACTGAGCTCTTCACGGTTGATGGGCTGGATTTTATTTTGTTGACTATTACACATTGGGTTCTGTTGGTCAGGAAATTTTAGATCCATCTGCCTATTTTTCCGGTAATTCCTTTTGAATGCATTTTATGTGCAATAACACCATGGTCACATTTATGAAACGCTTTGGCGAAATCTGTGTAAATTACATCAGCGTTTTGTTTGTCTTCCACAGCATCTAATGCCATATCATAGTGGTCCAGCAACTGCGACAGGCAAGAGCGCCCTGTTCTGAAACCATGTTGTCCGGGGTTATGGAGATGCTGTGATTCCATGTATTTTGAGAGCTTACTTCTTAGCACTCTCTCAAAAATTTTTATGATGTGCGATGTTAACGCACATCCGCTGCATATTCTAGCTTTGGCCTAACAAAAGTCGTGAACAATTTCTTTAGTATATCGCCATCCATGTATTTAAAATCAATTCTAAAGTTAGAAAGCGTGGCATAGGCTCCTCGCACAATATTCTTTATGTGGTCCTCAGGTGATAGAAAACTATCTAGAACCACCCCTAGATCTTTCTTTATCAGAATTCTTTAAAGATTTCTCACATAATATATACGTTGTTGAGGTCTGTGTTCTCCTATTCCACATTCCATAACATGGCATTTATTAACATTAAATTCCATTTGCCAAGTGGTGCTCCATATACTTATTTTGTCCAGGTCATCTTGAAGGGCATGACAATCATCTAAGTTTCTTATCCTTCCTATTATCTTAGCATCATCAGCAAACATGTTCATATAATTCTTTATACCAACTGGTAGATCATTTATGTAGACAATAAACATCACTGGTGCAAGAACTGACCCTTTTGGTACTCCACTTGTGATATTTCTCCAGTCCGATACATTGCCTCTGATCACAGCCCTCATTTTTCTATCAGTCAGAAAATTTTTCATTCATGTTAAAAGCGTACCTGTCATGCCTCCAACATTTTCCAGTTTCCAGAACAACCTCTTATGTGGAACTCTGTCGAAAGCCTTTTTTAGGTCCAGATAGATGCAGTCAACCCAACCATCTCTTTCCTGTAATATCTCTGTTGCTCGATCATAAAAACTGAGTAAATTCGATACACAGGATCTTCCAGATCGAAAACCATACTGTCTGTCTGATATTATATCATTTCTCTCCAGGTGTTCTACCCACTTAGATTTAATTATTTTTTCCAATATTTTGACTATTACAATTGTCAATGATACCGGTCTATAATTTAGGGGGTCTTCCCTGCTTCCACTTTTGTAGATTGGAACTGTTAGCCTTTTTCCACACATCAGCTACAACTCCTGTAAACAGGGATGCCTGAAAAATCAGTTGAAGAGGAATACTGAGCTCAGGTGCACATTCTCTCAGAACCCATGGTGAAACTCCATCTGGACCAACTGCTTTGTTCTTATTTAGCTCCTTGAGCATTTTTTCCACTTCGTCTCTAGACACCTCTGTGTGCTCTATGTTGTTCTCTGGAATTCTTATTGTATCTGGTTCCCTGAAGATTTAATTTTGTACAAACACACTTTGGAACTTTTCGTTTAACGATTCACACATTTCCTTTTCATTTTCCATGAATCTATTTCCCATTTTCAATCTCTGAATATTATCCTTTACCTGCAATTTGTTGTTTATGAATTTATAGAATAGACCTGGTTCTGTTTCACATTTGTCTGCAATCCCCTTTTCAAAATTTCATTTTGCCTCTCTCCTCACTGCCATATAGTTGTTTCTCGCATCTTTCTATCACTGGTATGTTTGGGGGTTTGGCCTCTTCCTGTATTGATTCCATTTTTGTGTCTTTTGGTCTCTGGCCCTTTGATTTGACATCCAGATTTGACATCCAGTACCTTCCTCTCTTGGGAAGGAGTGATCACGTCCGTTAGACATTAAATATGCTTTAGGATATCATCTAGAAGAAAATGTGGACATCGAAAAAGTTGATAAAACTCAACTTAAGGAGAGGTCACTATGGGGAACTTCAAAATTTTTTTAATGAGTGTTATTGGACAGATTTGTTGCTAGGCAGGGAAGTAAATGAAATGTATGCCAAATTTTACAAAATATACAATGAAGGCACACAAACATTCATACCAAAACAGAGATGCAGGGCCAGAAAACAGGATTGGTTCAATAGAAATTGTGAGAGGGCCAGAGACCAAAACACATAAACGGAATCATTGTAGGAAAAGGCCAAACCCCCAAACATACTAGCGATACAAAGATGCGAGAAACAACTATACGGCAGTAAGGAGAGGGGCAGAGAGAAATTTTGAAAAGAGATAGCGGATAAATGTAAAACAGAACCGGGCCCATTCTACAAATTCATAAACAACAAATGGCAGGTAAAGGATAATATCCAGAGGTTGAAAATGGGAAACAGATTCAAAGAAAATGAAAAGGAAACGTGTGAAACATTAAACGAAAAGTTCCAAAGTGTGTTTGCACAAAATGAAATCTTCAGAGAACCAGACACAATAAGAATTCTAGAGAACAACATAAAGTGTATAGGTGTCTAGAAGTGGAAAACATGCTAAAGGAGCTCAGTAAAAACAAAGCAGTTGGCCCAGATGGAGTTTCACCATGGGTTCTGAGAGAATGTGCATCTGAGCTCAGCATTCCACTTCACCTGATCTTTCAGGCATCCCTGTTTACAGGAGTCGTAGCAGACGTGTGGAAACAGGCTAACATAGTTCCAATCAACAAAAGTGGCAGCAGGGAAGACCCCCTCAATTATAGACCTGTATCATTGACAAGTGTAATAGTGAAAGTAATGGAAAAACTAATCAAAATCAAATGGGTAGAACACCTGGAGAGAAATGATATAATATCAGACAGTATGGTTTTCGCTCTGGAAGATCTTGTGTATCGAATTTACTCCGTTTCTATGATCGAGCCACAGAGATTTTACAGGAAAGAGATTGTTGGGTTGACTGCATCTATCTGGACCTAAAAAAGGCCTTCGACAGAGTTCCACATAAGAGGTTGTTCTGGAAACTGGAAAATATTGGAGGGGTGACAGGTAAGTTTCTAACATGGATGAAAATTTTTTTGACCGATAGAAAAATGAGGGCAGTAATCAGAGGCAATGTATCGGAAAGGAGAAATGTCACAAGTGGAGTACCACAGGGTTCAGTTCTTGCACCAGTGATGTTTATTGTCCACATAAATGATCTACCAGTTGGTATACAGAATTATATGAACATGTTTGCTGATGATGCTAAGATAATAGGAAGGATAAGAAATTTAGACGATTGTCATGCCCTTCAAGATGACCTGGACAAAATAAGTACATGGAGCACCACTTGGCAAACGGAATTTAATGTTAATAAATTAAAATAAATTTAATTTAATAATAAATGTTATGGAATGTGGAATAGGAGAACATAGACCCCACACAACCTATATATTATGTGAGAAATCTTTAAAGAATTCTGATAAAGAAAGAGATCCAGGGGTGGTTCTAGATAGAAAACTATCACCTGAGGACCACATAAAGAACGTTGTGCGAGGATCCTATGCCATGCTTTCTAACTTCAGAATTGCTTCTAAATACATGGATTGCGATATACTAAAGAAATTGTTCACGACTTTAGTTAGGCCAAAGCTGGAATATGCAACGGTTGTGTGGTGCCCATATCTTAAGAAGCACATCAACAAACTGGAAAAGGAAGACATGCTATTAAGTGGCTCCCAGAACTGAAGGGCAAGAGCTACGAGGAGAGGTTAGAGGCATTAAATATGCCAAAATTAGAAGACAGAAGAAAAGGAGGCGATATGATCACTACGTACAAAATAGTACCAGGAATTGATGAAATCTATAGGGAAGATTTCCTGAGACCTGGATCTTCAAGAACAAGAGGTCATAGATATAAACTAGCTAAACACAGATGCAGAAGAAATATAAGAAAATCCACTTTCGCAAACAGAGTGGTAGACGGTTGGAACAAGTTAGGTGAGAAGGTGGTGGAGGCCAAGACCGTCAGTAGTTTCAAAGCGTTATATGACAAAGAATGTTGGGAAGACGGGACACCACGAGCGTAGCTCTCATCCAGTAACTACACTTAGGTAATCACACTGAACATACCAGCAGCTGTCAATGTATAAAAACTTCGCAGTTCTTACCTTTACTACATCAATGTGGCCACCTTCACAGGCATACATGAGAGGTGTAGAGCCAAATGATGATTGCGCATTGACATCAGCATTGTGGGCAATCAACAGCTTGACTATTTCTACATGTCCTACAGCGGCCCCTTTCATCAAAGGGGTACAGCCTCCCTCGATGTCTCGCTCATCCACATTGGCATGCATTGCAAGGAGAACCTGCAAAAATATATTTAATGTTGATACAGGTTGTTAGCAACAAAACTTTGTGGGGATAATAAGATAGGAAAAAACATGTTGAATACATGACATGTCCCATCTCATGGGGTCAGAAAACAAACCTTGAAAAATAAGAGGAAAATAATATAGCACAGTTATAATATTAAATGATACAAAATTAAGCTATCACTCACCATTCATTAAATGATTAACAATATATAGCATCCCAAATAATATACTTGGGTGAGCAGACGTGTACAAGGACAACCTCATTAACCCTTAATTAAATCGTGTAATGCATAGATATACGATGGGAGTAACTGTCACTGAATAGCGCACATCCTACATATACGATCGAGGGTCTCGTGCACAATTTAAATGTCCCGTGGCTACACAGGGTTCACATCAACTTCCTCAGAGCTCTAAACAGATGCCTTTTTTTTTTTATTGTGGGTAACATTCCTGAGTTTGAGAGCCTCAGTACTGAGTGAGCAACTACGGCTGACCCACGCAGCATAGCTAACAGCATGGCTGTTCAGCTTGTGAACACAGCATCGCCTAAAAATGTCAAAATATATATTTTATTTAGCAATGATAGGTTTACTGAAGACCTCTGACTGTGATAAAAATGACCAGGATTCTGATAATAGCACGAGTGTGGTGATAATTAGCACTGTGCATAGTACAGTGGGAGCAGTAGTACTGGTGAGGGAGGTAGGTAGCATCATCTGCTGACTCTGTGTGGCAACCTGTTATTGTCTGAACTCACCATACCAGCTTAGTGATACCTGGTTGATGGGGTTCTGGGAGTAGTTCTACTCCCCAAGGCCGGCCCAAGGCCAGGCTTGACTTGTGAGAGTTTGGTCCACTAGGCTGTTGCTTGGAGCGGCCTGCAGGCCCTCATACCCACCACAGCCCGGTTGGTACGGCACTCCTTGGAAGGAAACAATCTAGTTTCCTCTTGACAATGTCCACAGTTGTTCAGGCAATATTTCTTATGCTCGCTGGGAGGACGTTCAACAACCGCGGACCTCTGATGTTCATACAGTGTTTTCTGATTGTGCCTATGGCACCTCTGCTCCTCACTGGTTCTATTCTGCATTTTCTTCCGTATCATTCACTCCAGTATGTTGTTATTCTGCTGTGTAGATTTGGGACCTGGCCCTCAAGTATTTTCCATGTGTATATTATTTGGTATCTCTCTCATCTCCTTTCTATTGAGTACATTTGGAGAGCTTTGAGACGACCCCAATAATTTAGGTGCTTTATCTCGTCTATGCGTGTCGCATGTGTTCTCTGTATTCCCTCAATTTCAGCAATCTCTCCTGTTCTGAAGGGGGAAGTGAGTACTAAGCAGTACTCAAGACAGGACAACACAAGTGACTTGAAGAGTACTGTACAACCATTGTGATGGGATCCCTGGATTTGAATGTTCTCGTAATACATCTTAACATTTTTCTGGGTGCCGCAATATTTGCTTGGTTATGCTCCCTAAACGTTAGGTTGTCGGACATCATTATTCCCAAATCCTTGACATGCTGTTTTTCTACTATGGGCAGATTCAATTGTGTTTTGAACCCTGTGTTATGTTTCAGATCCTCATTTTTGCCGTACCTGAGTACCTGGAATTTATCACTGTTATATCATGTTATTTTCTGCTGCCCAATCAAAAACTTTGTTGATATCTGCTTGTAGGTTTTCAATGTCTTCCGCAGAGGTAATTTTCATGCTGATTTTCGTGTCATCAGCAAAGGATGACATGAAGCTGTGCCTTGTATTTTTGTCTATATCTGATATGAGAATAAGGAAAAGCAGTGGTGCAAGGACTGTACCTAGTGGTACAGAGCTTTTAACTGCACTTGGGCTCTATTTTAATTGATTGACTATTACTCTTTGTGTTATGTTCAACAGAAATTGAGTATCCAGCATTCTGCTTTACCAGTTATTCCCATTGACCTCATTTTGTGTGCTATCACCCATGATCACATTTGTCAAATGCCTTTGCAAAGTCTGTGTATACTACATTTTGCTTTTCTTCCAGAGCTTCTGTGATTTTGTCATAGTGGTTGAGAAACTGTGACAGACAGGATCTTCCCATTCTAAACCCAAGTTATCCTGGGTTGTGTAGTTCATTATTTTCCATAAAACTAGAAAGTTGATTCCTAATCATTCTTTCAAAAACTTTTATTATGTGAGATGTTTGTGCAACTGGTCTATAATTTTATGCCAAGGCCTTACTACTCCACTTGTGCAACAGAGCTATATCTGCTGATTTAATTGCAGCTGGTATCTCCCCTGTATCCAGGCTCTTTCTCAGTATTATGCGAAGCGCTTGCGCTACTGGTACTTTACATGTCTTAATTAATATTGAATTCCGTGAGTCTGGCCCAGGAGCTGGGCCATATTGTCAATTTCTCTTTCAAAGTCTTCCGAGCTTGTGTTAATATCCGTTATATTATCTGCAGCTTGAATGTCATTCATAAAGAAGCTGTCTGGATCATCAACTTTCATGTTGTTTATTGGTGTGCTAAACATAGCTTCATACTGGCTTCTTACAATTTCACCAAATTCATTGTAGTCCTCTGTGTACGTACCTTCAGTTGTAATTGAACGTCCAATACTGGTGGAGGATTTTGATTTTGCGTATGTGAAAAAATATTTCGGATTTTTCTTTATCTCTTGTATAGCTTTCTGTTCCAATTCCATTTCCTCAGACTCGTATAATCGCTTCAACATTTGTTCTATTTCTTCGAGATCCTGTTTAGGTTTATTTTCCTTTCTTGTGATAGTCGTGTCTGTCTAAGCATTTCAGTTTTTCTTTATTCTTCTGTACAGTCGTCTGCATTCTCTTTCTAGAGTGGTCCTCTTTCTGACCCTCCTCACAGGTACATGCTTCATGCAGACCTTGTATGCTTCAGCCGTCAGTGAGCTATTCCTGAAATTACCTAAGTGTAGTTACAGGATGAGAGCTACGTTCGTGGTGTTCCGTTCCCACTCAAAATGCAAGGAAAACCTTGTGACCTCCCCACAGCAGCACTCCAGAACACCCAAGAGCAACGGGGCACGGACTGGAGAATGATAAGAACGAGAGGCGAAGCCCCCAAGATAAAATGGGCGCAGAACACCAGCACGTGTGCACACCGCCCGGAACTAAAACAACTCCCACGGCGAATGCGAGGACACGAAAGAAAAGTAGCCAAACAGGTTGGGCTACACAGGTCCATCCTACTCTGACCAACAACAAAGCAGAAAACTAGCTCAACGGGTCGTATCTCGAGCGAAGCCGTTGAGAAAACAGGACCAACTCATGGAAACAAAGCCAACTTAGCCGGCCCATGTA
>WNGS01010155.1:13554-34108 GCA_020271785.1 Procambarus virginalis | reverse complement strand
TAATCCAAGAATGATAAGCCCGTTATAAAATTCTTACCGTTAACCACTGTCTCTACAGGACAATCAACAACACAAGTTACTCTAATCGAATTGATAAACCATATTACTTGTTAATACACACGTGTCTCAATGACACTTTAAAAAGGCAGCAATAACTCGTGTAAATAAATTAATACATCACTTGAAAGTCAAGCATCGGTGAGCAATTCCAACAATACTGAACAACAGCTATTAATAGACGTTGATAAAGCCTACTGTCTGCTCAACTGACAGTTCACGTCCGGTCTTACGACAAGATTACCTTAACGAGGGTAGACTACTGTACACACACAAAGGTACAACACACTCCGTGTAACAAAACATCAACACCTGGTGAATTCACTAAGTTGCGGTTACTAATTCTCTTTAATTAGCTACGAGAGCTTAATCCCTCTGTCCGCAGACAGTTCTGATCAGTCCAACGAATTACAGCAGCTTAATTACAGCACAATTGACTCCGATCATAACAAACCGGTCAACCCCTTACGTTAATCAATCAATTAACGACAGGAGTTGCGATGGGGGTCCCCCTCCCACCGGTACTGCGGGCTCAGTCTGTGGGCCTGGAATTTTCCAGCCGGGCTGGATACCCAGAGATTGCACGGGTGTGTGAGCAGCTGCAGGTACCTGTGATGGATATCTACGGTGTCGAGCTGGTGACGGCCCGTCGGGTGATCCTGAAATTCACTGCAGACATGGCGTATCGCGAATTTCTACGTCGATACGAGGGGCGGACATTGCCTCTGCAGGATGGTGCGGGCACTGTGTCCATATCTGATCGGAGTGGTGCCCTCACATACGTCAGCGTCCATGGGGCTCCTTTGGAGTTTCCGGAGGGTCTGCTCCGGCGGTACTTCGGCCGTTTTGGCGCCGTCGTTAGTGTGCGGGTGAATGTGGTGTCCTCGAGCCCACTAAAGGGTGTCCGCACAAACATTCGTACCCTGGGCATGAGGTTACGGGAGGATATCCCGTCCTCTGTGCGTCTGCTGGGGTACACAGTTCGGGTGTTTTACGCCCGCCAGCCCCGGACATGTTATCGCTGTGGCCTGTCGGGCCATCAGGCTGCTGAATGTTCTGCGCCGGCCTCTGCGCCTGTGAACCTCTTCAGTGAGGAGGACTTCCCACCGCTTCCTGTGGAGGAGGTTTCTGTGGGTCTGGACGCCTCCCCGGACGCGGCTAAGCCCCCTGTGTCGCCTGATGCGCCCCCTGTGGTGGACGTTCCCCCGAATGTCGCCGACCCTCCTCAGGATGTTGCGATGCCCTCGGTGGATACTCCTGCTCCTGTCCCTGATGCTCCCGTGGGCCTTTCTGATGCTCCCTCCTCGCCGTCTGCTCACCCGTCTTCAGTTGCTGCGCCTGGCCCTGCGTGCTCGCCTGCATCCTCGCCTCGGGTCCCGGCTGCGCTGAGTGCTGGGGTGGCTGTGGGGCCTCCTGTTGTATGTGGTCCGGTTCCCCCTGCGGTTGAGGCTGCTGCCGTCATGAGGCGAGCGGTGGTTCGCACGGCTTGTGATGCCCGTGGTTCTGGGTCCGCCTCCGGCTCTGAGGATGTGCGCCCGGTGCCCAAGCGGTCCAGGCGTTCTTCTACTGCATGGGCTGATGTGGAGGGTTTCGACGCCGATGGGTCTTCGGGAGATGATGTGGTGGTCGCTGACGTCCATGTACCTGCTGATGCCAAGGATTGTGTGTATGATTCACCTCCTGTTTCTTCTGTAGGCGGTTCTCCGCAGTGGGGGGTGGTTGCTCCTCCGGACGTTGGTGCGGGGGGTGCTGGTGCAGGCCGCGACCTCGTGTTGTTGCTAAAGAAGGATGTTCAGCGAGGGGGGCCCCTGCAGGTGTCCCGTCCGGTGGTTGCTGCGGAGCCCTGTGGGGCTGCCAAGGTTACAAGTGCGCTGCCCGTTGCCCGCGCCTGTAGGGGGAAGCCCGTCCCGATCATCTTGGCCTCCGGCGTGGCGTACGATCAGAAGACCAACCCTTTGGAATTTGGCTTTATTGACCGAGTGCTGCCTGTTCCGTGGTGCCCCTCGACTATCTGGGTTCCACAGGCTCAGGCTTTTGTTGAGGGTGTGCCGAATTTGATGCCCGATCCTCGTACGGCCCATAGTCACTCTGACGACATCATGTTGCTTTGGGAGGCGTATTGTCTTCGTTTCCCGGCAGCTGAGTGGCCGGATAAGTATGCGCACTCTTGATAGTTTGTGTGCTTGCTGAGTATTTCGCGTCTGTAGTGGATTTAGTATGTTCTGTGGTATTTATTGTGTGCCCTTCAGGCCGGTGTCGTATTTAGTTTTCTCAATGTCCCTGTTTATTGTAATTAGTGTATTGTGTGCCCTTCAGGCCGATGTCGTGTTTAGTTTTCTCAATGTCCCTGTTTATTGTAATTAGGCTATACCTTTTCATGATTATCTGTTTCTTTGATTCTGATGTATTATGTGCCCCTATGGCTATGCTGTTTGCCCTCTTACGTGAGTGGTTGTGCATGTTTTTTGTTTGTTTATTGGTTTGTTTGTTATGTTTATGGTTTTTTTGTTTTATGATTTTATTATTTATTTGTTTATTTTTTATTTTGTTCTCCTCTGCTTTCTATGTGTATTATGACCTTGTTTTATGTGTTATTGTAATTTGGGTATTGTTTGCCTGTTTGCGCTATTTGTTTATTGATGTTTTTGTACTGTGCTGTCGGTCCTTCTGACCGGTGGTTTGTTTGTTTTGCTCATTTTGTTTTCTTATGTTAATTTTATTGTATTTATTGCTTATACTTGCATGCTTGCATGTAAAAATAAATAAAAAAAAAAAAACACCTGTGAATTCACTAAGTGGCGGTTACTAATTTTCTTTAATTAGCTACGAGTGCTTAATCCCTCTGTCCGCAGACAGAACTGATCAGTCCAACGAATTACAGCAGCTTAATTACAGCGCAATTGACTCCGATCATAACAAACCGGTCAACCCCTTACGTTAATCAATCAATTAACGACAGCTCATTAAAACGTTAACACTACGTTAGTCTTCACTTGACAATTCCTCCACTGCGTGAACGTCACTGTGACTGTTGCCTTTACACGTCTCTACGTTAATCACAACAATGTTCAACGAAACAAGTGACCTCGTTAAGTAAATCGTGACCCCCGGTGACGTTAAATGACTGTAATTCTCACGGAATCCTTCACAGTACACAACGCATTTCACCAAGGACAAACTTGTCTACGGTTTACACACGGTACAACACAGTACATCACAGTACGTCCCTGCCACTCAAGGCAAAACTTGTAAATGACTTCCCCTGTAAATTATCTACCAATAATTCACACTTTACCACAACACAACAGTTAAATAAGCGCTGGCCAATACAATAATGGGAATTATTTATAACCAAGGGAAACCTCCCTGTTACCACTTTCACTGCTGAAAAAGGGAATCAAATTACAGCAAATTACATACACGGCACATAGAGCAAATGGAAACAAATATAACTCACTTTACTCCACCGCTGAATGTGTCTCTAGGTGTCCTCACACACGTCAACCTCAGAGTTGGACTCAACCTCAACTGGGTGACAGCAAACAGGGTAAACTCACACGTCTCCAATTCCCATTCACCTTACTAGGTGGTCGACTAGGGACAGAGGACAGACGGAACACTGGGGGCAAAATAAGCTTCAGAGCTTTATTACCCGAAACGGAAACAGTGTACTTACATCAATCTCGCGGGCCCGCCGGACACTCTCATATACATATACGTCACCCTCACTCTCACTGCTGCTGCTGGATGATGACGTAGGCGTCCTCACTTCCTACACGTGGTCAGTTGGAGCACGGGGTCCTAGACCACGGGGTTAGCTCCACACAGAGAGACCAGGGGCGCGAACATGCTGGCTTAGGCAGCCCAGGGTGCGTGCACAACAGATCACACAATGAGGATGCGGTACCACGTCCATCTACTTGACACAGTACCCCAGGATACGACGGTACACGGTGTTACACAGTACAAGAGACACGAGACGGAGTCCTTCACTGTTCCCTTCTAATTCCTCGGAATTACGAATTTAAGGTTTCTCTCATAACACTGAAACCTTCTCTAGCACGTTTCACTGCAGTACCTTCAAGCACAGATACGATATATGGCGGATGTCACTAACCTAGGCCGATAATTAGCAGCCTCACTCAGTCCAGTTGCTCTGAGATGGCATCTCACAATCACGCAGCTTAGAAGACAAAACTTCACACTGGTTCGGTGCATGCACCTTTCCGAACTACCGGATTCTTACGGACGGCACACGGAAAGATAGCAAGATGATAGGCGTGACTTTAGTAACGTTGCAGGCGGTATTTCTTGATGCCTGGCCTAGCACGGGAAAGTACATCTTCCCATAGCAACGTTCTTGGTAAGAATGATTTTTTTCCCGCCAAGACGGCCCCGGGGATACCATGCAGCACCCCTCAGCGTCTTGACCAATCACGGTTCAGCATTCCTGAGGCCCAGGAGCCTTGGTCAATGGCGCCCCTGCCTCACGACGCTACCCCCCCCTCTCTTACAAGGTGGACACGTGATAGGGATGGGGGGTGGTCTACAGCCGTTAACCCCCATACCTCCCTCTCTACACTTGACTTGTACAAAAAATTTCCCTGAAACAAACTCCCTAATGTAATTTCCTTCACAGACCTGATACAGCGATCAGAATGACATCAATGGCTAGCAAATGTCACAGGCTGTCCAACGACACCCAACACGACTGTGGAAAAGTTATATTCAGAAAATTGAATCACGGTGCACATCACTGGTGCACTATGCAATTTCGTACTTCATCCAGTGCACGAGAGAGCAGGAAAAATATGTCTCCTGACATCAACCTCCCACTAAGGTTTTATTTCACTGGAAGCGAAATACACCCCACCATTTTACCAGCTCGATGGTGCACTGTGCACGAGCTATCGCACACACTTTTACAGCTCACTTCCGGCTGGGTAGTAGTGGGTGGAGACTCCGTTTTCTATGCGTCGTCGCCCTGAGAGACTTGGGGTGACTCCTCCGGTTCGTCCTGGGTAGTGTTACCTGACTTAGGCGCGGAGTGCTCAGCTCCAGGGCCAGGCTCTAGCCAGCTCGACGCCTCGAAGCTAGGCTGAACCCCAAGCTCTACAGCTCCGGCTTCAGTCTGTGTCATACCGGACACACTAGCAACACTTTGGGATGGACTACCCAGAGAGGCACTATCTTCACTCTCCTCCGACCTTGATGACGCATCATCACGTTCCTCATAACGTTTTAACATGTTAACATGGTACTTCTTATTGACCCCCCTTACGCATACGACGTACGTCAATGAGTGACTGCACTCAGTGATGGTGAAGGGTCCCTTCCACTGTAGCAGGAGCTTGTTCCTGCTTGTAGGGAGGTGTAGGAGTACTTTATCTCCCACCTTAAACTTCCTCTCCCTGGCCTTCTGATCGTACCTGCTCTTCTGGTACTCCTTGGCCTTGGCGAGTTCCTCTCTGGTCAACTTACACGTCTCCTCTAGACGGTTCCTCAAATATATGACGTACTCATACGTCGTCTTGGTTTCTGGGGTACAGTCTTCCTCCTCCCATAGATTCTTCAATACATGCAGCGGTCCCTTTACCGTGCGACCATACAGGAGTTCGAACGGTGAGAACCGGGTACTTGCCTGGGGTACTTCCCTGTAGGCGAACTGTACCGGGTTAATGTACCTTGGCCACTCCTTGGGTTGCTCTATGCACATCTTCCTGAGCATTCTCTTTAGGGTACCATTAAACCGTTCTACCAACCCATTTCCCATAGCATGATAAGGTGTGGTGAATTATGACTGCAACATGAGTAGCCTAGCTACTTCCGCCATCATCTCACTGGTGAACTCTGCCCCCCTGTCGCTGTGTATCTTCTCAGGTATTCCGAGGCGACTGAAAAACCCAACCAATGCTTCCGCCACTGTGGCGGTCTCGATATTCTTCAAAGGTGCTGCCTCTGGATACCGAGTAGCATGATCTACTATGGTCAGGATATATCTGCAGCCGTCTGATGCCCTCGGCCCAATCATATCTACACTGACCATCTTAAATGGTTGATCGATGATGGGGAACGGCTGCAGCTTCCCTGGCTGCACCTTGCCTCTGTCAGCGGTGCGTTGACAGGCGTCACACGACCGAGTATACCGCTGTATGTCCCCAGTCATCCCTGGCCAATAGAACGATCTTGAGGTTATCTTGAGATGATTTCGGGGCATTTTAGTGTCCCCGCGGCCCGGTCCTCGACCAGGCCTCCACCCCTAGGAAGCAGCCCGTGACAGCTGACTAACACCCAGGTACCTATTTTACTGCTAGGTAACAGGGGCATAGGGTGAAAGAAACTCTGCCCAATGTTTCTCGCCGGCGCCTGGGATCGAACCCAGGACCACAGGATCACAAGTCCAGCGTGCTGTCCGCTCGGCCGACCGGCTCCACTGAATTCGTTCACTCACTGAATCCGTTCAATTCGATGACTGAATTCGTTCACTGGTCTTAGCATGTCCAATGTGACCCCCCATTACTCCCTCATGACCGAGAGTAAACACTGCTAGGCGGTGCTCCTAGGGGACAAGTAATTGTTCCCATGTGTCCTGTGGTGTTTCCACCCTGCGCACTAGCTTACCCTTTACCTCCAAGTATTTATACTTGTGCTCGTTCAAGGTGTAGACCTTGCCCTCTGCGGCATGCTCTCTCATCTTCCTGAGTGTGGACCCTTTCCTTTGGGCTTCCTGGAATTCTTTAGCACTTACTCCTTTCAAAGAATGTAGTTTCAGCGGCTTGACCACTTTGGTGGGTTGCGCACTCATTGCACGTGTGGTCACCGCGGCTACTAAAGCCTTGTTCCCCCTGCGAGCAGCAGTGACACCTACAGTCACCATGGGTCTTCCCCCTCTCCTCTTATCTATCTCGGTGGCGGTGACCCTTGCCCAACCCCGGGGTTGGCGGGACCTGGCTGCATCAGCTGATAGAGCCCCCACCCACCTCGTTGGGTTTCTTCCCGTTTTCTGTTGGCGGAGAGGCGCAGGCTTTCCCCGTTTTCCTTGCGCCTGCCGGCCCTGTTCCTTAGCCGGGGACGCGGCTATGGCTTGGCTACCAGCTGACTGGCGCGTGACGTCACCTCCAGCTGGTGCGGGTCCCTTTTTTTTTTGAGATATATACAAGAGTTGTTACATTCTTGTATATCCACTAGTACGCATAGCGTTTCGGGCAGGTCCCTGGAATACGATCCCCTGCCGCGAAGAATCGTTTTTTCATCCAAGTACACATTTTACTGTTGCGTTAAACAGAGGCTACAGTTAAGGAATTGCGCCCAGTAAATCCTCCCCGGCCAGGATACGAACCTATGACATAGCGCTCGTGGAATGCCAGGCGAGTGTCTTACCACTACACCACAGAGACTGTTTTCTGTGAGTCACTTCCACAGGACCGACTCTTACTATCTGACACTCCAGGGGCGTTTCCCAACATCAACCCGTATACAGGGAGTCAACTGCTGGCGGCCGTGGAGTGAAGACGTCTTGCCGACCCTCCGTGGCTGTTGGGGTTGTTTGCCATTTTGGTCGCTAGGTGGTGTGGGCGTCTCTGCCCCCCCCCCCCAGTTTGTGTTGCTGCTCGGCTGGGTGTTGACGTGGCAAGTTTGACATGAGAGGCCTTCCCGCCGTTGTGTGTGTGAATTCCGTGGGCTTGGAGTTCACTAGTCGGACTGGAGCTGGCTGGAGCTGGTTCACTGGGAAGACGTGGAGCTGGTTATGTGTGACATGCTTCGTGTCCCGGTGGAGGCTGTGTTTGGTATTGAGCTTGTTACTACCCACCGGGTTGTTCTCAAGTTTGTGGGGGAGGAGGAGTACCGTGACTTCCTCCGTCGGTACGAGGGGCGTACATTGTCGTTGCTGGGTGATGCCGGCTCTGTGGCGATCTCGGATCGTAGTGGTGCCCTGACTTATGTCAGCATCCATGGTGCGCCCCTGGAGTTTCCTGACGACCTCCTACGGCGTTACTTCGGGGGGTTTGGTACTGTTGTCAGCGTGCGGGTGAACACGCTCTCCTCGGGCCGGTATGCTGGAAGGCGAACGAACATTCACACGTTGGGAATGCGCCTGTGGTTGGATATACCTTCTTCTGTCCGGCTTATGGGATACTACGTCCGGGTGTATTATGCCCGGCAGCCTCGTACCTGTTTCCGGTGTGGCCTGTTGGGGCATCAGGCTGCAGGGTGCTCTGCTACCCCAGCTGCTCCTGTCAACTTGTTCCGAGATGAGGATTTCCCGCCGCTCCCGCTGGAGACTGCCTCTGGAGATGTTGTGGAGGTGCGTTTCCCGTTCGCTACTGCAGCTCCCCCGGCGACGCCTGACGTTCCTCCGGTTGTTGCCGGCCCTCCTCCGGGTATTGCGGTACCGTCGGTTGGTCTGCCTGATCCTGTCCCTGTCCTCGCTGCTCCCGTGGGCCTTCCTGGTGCTCCCTGTGTGGCGTTGCCGTCTTCTCCCTCGTCTTCGGATGCTGCGCCTGGCCCTGTGTCCGTGTCTCGGGTCCCGGATGTGCTGGGTGCTGGGGTGGCTGTGGAGCCTCCTGAGGTGTGTGTCCCGGTTCCCCCTGTGGTGGAGGCTGCTGCCGTTCTGTCTCGGGCGTCGGTTCGTCCGGCTCGTGGTTCCCGTGTTTCTGGGTCCGCTTCCGGCCCTGACGATATCCGGCCGGTGCCCAAACGTTCCCGGCGTTCGTCTTCTGCCTGGGCCGATGTTGGTGACTTTAGTGACTGTGAGTCTTCGGGTGTTGCCGGTGTCGATACGGATACGTCCATGTCTCCACAGCTAGTGGTGGCGGAGGTCCATGTGCCTGCCGGTGCTGGTGCCTGTGTCTCGGACGTGCCTTCGGTTCTTTCTCCGCCAGGGTCTCTCCGCAGTGGGGGGTGGTGGCTTCCGCTGCCAGGGATGGTGTGGACTCTGGTGCTGGGCGTGGCCTGGTAGTGACGTTACGGAGGGATGCGCGCCGTCCGGATTCCCTGCTGTCGTCTGGTGGTGTGCCCGGGCCACGGGTGCCCCTGTGGTGGTGCCCTGTGGCCCGTTCGCTCCTGTGAGGATGCGAGTTGGGGTCCTGGAGGACGTGTTGCCGGCGTCTGTGATGCCGCCGGGTCACTGGACGGAGATTGCCGAGTTACAGCTGTCTGACGGGCCAGAGAACTTTGGTGGTGGGCAGGTTCCCTTCCTGTCGAGCCGTGTGGCGACTACTCGCCTCGTGGGTACTTCCATTTGGGTCCCCTGCTTGCGGGTGTTTGTTGCCCCAGTTCCGGATGTTATGGAGTCCCTGGTGGGTGGACGGGACCCTTGGCGGTGGGTGCTCTGGGAAGCATTCAATGTACGGTTCCCGCGGGCCCGGTTCCCGGGCAAGTATGTACCCTGATTTCATGTGTATTTGCTCTGTGAAATGCTGTGTGCCTTTCTGGCTGCTTGTTTTCCCTGTTTTATTTTGTGCTTATGCCTCTCCCTTTGTGCGTTTCCTTGCCGTGTGGCGTGTTAGTTTCTAGTGCTTGGCGTCTCTCATTTCGCGTTTTGGTTTGGCGTTTTGCCTTTCCTGGCTTCGCGTTTCACCCTTACTGGGTACGCCGGGGCGCATCCGATCCCACGATCGTCGTCGCCCCTAACTCAACAACAACAACATCAACCCATATACAGCGCCCTTGCATTTCACCACTCGTATTTTACCTTTTACATATGGTGTGTCAACAATCAGGGATACCTCGATCATGTCTCTCTGGGTACCATCAGGGTATCTTACATGAATGGTCCTGCCTGTCTTGTTCCCAGGCTTGACTAGGCTCTCTCGGACCATATGAGTGGTAGCTCCTCTGTCCCAAAAGACCTTGGCCCATTTACCATTAACTAAACCTTTTGCTGTCTCCAGGGTGTACTCCAGAGGATCACCTCCCTCGTGGGCACCCAGACCAGCAATCTGTGCATGTGTTCCCCCCTTTTCTGCACGCTTGCCCTTCTTACATTGAGCTGCCTTGTGACCTGGCTGGTTGCAAGTATAACAGCGGGATCCACGGACCTTAGGTGGCTTATGGCTTCCTCTAGACTTACTTTCCTTAGGCCTAGCCCCGCTCCCTGAGGCTTGGTCATGGCGTCGGTTCTCGGATGAACCTCCCTGTCTAGGTCTGTGTGCCTCAGCCCACCTGTCAGCACATTCTGCCATAGCCTCAATAGAGACTATCTCATTTTCCTTGAGTTTTGCAGGGAGTACAGGTTCCACTGCCTCCAGGAACTGTTCTCTAGTCATCAGCTCAAACAACGTATCATCTTCCGGAACGACGGCGTTGTTCAATTCAAAATAGAGCTTGAGGCTCGACTCTAGCCTCTGCAACATGGTCCGGTACGTCTTCCCTTGACGCACTCTAATCTGACGGAATGTCCTCATCATTCCATCGGCCGAAATGCCATAGCCTTTCATTAAGGCTCGCTTCTGTGCATCATAATTGTTGCACATGGGGGTTCCCAAACTCTGGTATATACTTAACGCTCTTCTCTTCAACAATGAAGCTAGCGCTTGGGCCCAAGTTGACCTACTCCACTTCCCTTCCGTTGCTCTGTGTTCGAAGCAGTCAATGTATGCATCCATTGAATCCACTTACTCATCGAAAGCTATCAGATCAGGCATTTTTATCTTAACAACTGGCCCCTCTGGGCCGGGCTCTGTGGGTTGGGTTTGGCTTCCCTTCCCAGCTGTGGATTGCGCCTTTGCAATCTCCAACCGGTTCTCTCTTTCCTGATGGGTATTCCACATTTCCTTCACAAACTTAGCCATCTCATTTGCTGGGAGACCCATTAACCTAGTTTGTTCTCTCAGCATGTCTAAGGTGAATCCCACCTGGGGTTGTACAGTCCCCATTCTGGCTGGCGATTCTTGCATCGACCTACCTGCTAATGCAGCTCTACCTTCTGCAAAGGTTTCTATAGGTATTCTTTGGTGAGGGCGCGACCTCCCACTAAGATCCTGAGGCGTACTAACTCTTCCACCTCCTACCACGTCCACTACACGAAAGTCGGCTAAGGGATTTTCCTCATCCTCTAAGTCACTTCCCGACGTTTCGTTCGCCGAAGTGTGACTAGCGTTATGCCTTTCAGGTGACGCTTCTCTATCTGACGTGTCCCTAGTGTCATGGAGTGCTGGCAACTCCTGACCGACCCCTGCCTGGCGTATCTGCTTCACCCAGGCCTTGTGTCTCATCACGTACTGACTGCATTCCTCCTCCGTGATAACACCCGCATCATCTGGCCACCGGCCATTGGCAGCCGCATACAGATACACTTACTCTTCCCTATAATCCACAGACATACTGACAGTGTGTGTTGGTGTGTGTACCTACTTGTGACAACTGTGACAACACCCCCCCCCCCCAACAATACTGCTCCACAATGTTCTGCAATTTGAGACTTTTTATTTTAATGATCAAAAGTCCGTGCATGGGCTCGAACGCAAATGACACAGCCCCATGTTGGGTGCCAGAAATGTGAGATTTTTTTCCTTTGACAATTATCAAAAGAATTAATTCCTATCAATGTTACGTTAATCGTAACTACCTCGCAAGACAGGCAGACCTTAAACAGCTAGAGCTGCCAGTGGCAGATATTTAATCTTAAAGCCTAAGATCATAGGACCGCGGGAGCAAACCGCCAGGCGAAACCACACGGGTAACACCTGTCACTTAGGTCACTGGCTCATCCTAGTTGACAAACTAATAAAGAGTAGCTGACGGATTCTCACTTCGTATTTATAGAAGTGTGGTGCTGTGCAATGGACTCGAGCTTTAGATACAGACTTGATATGAACATAAGCAGGCAAAGCGTTGCAGAACATGAAATGTGGGGCCATACTGGACCTTCCATATTGGAAGGTTTGACGTAAACGACCGTTTTCTATAACATACAATTTATTCACAAAACAAACTAAAACTACTACAACAAAGAATTTACGTTACTTTACTGTCACTCCAGTGGCACATTCAAGAACAGCTAATCAACAGCCTGATGGACCCACGGTATCCTTATCCCGTCGTCGCTGACTGAACAATGACACTAACTGAACAAAGTGGTGCCCACTGGTGACGCAAGCTTGCAATCAATATTGTCACGGCTTCACGGTGAACAAATACTATAATCACAAAACTTGACTGGCGCTCGCTGCTCTCAACGAGGTACCAAGTAACAAGGTGGTTAATCCAAGAATGATAAGACCTTATAAAAATCTTACGTTAACACTTGTCTCTCAGGACAATCAACAACAAAAGTTACTCTAATTGAATTTAAACAATTACGTTAATACACACGTGTCTCAATGACACTTAAATGGCAGCAATAACTCGTAAATCATTTAATTACATCAACTTGAAAGTCAAGCATTCGGTGAGTAATTCCCAATTAATTACTGAATACAACAGCCTATTAATTCAGACGAGTTAATTCTGCCCGAAACGCTGCGCGTACTAGTGGCTTTACAAGACTGTAATTACCATTTTATGTATCCACACATTCCCAATGTACCTTCTTGTATATGCATAAATAAATAAATAAAATAAATAAATAAATAAAGTATTGATAAAGCCTACTGTCTCTCAACTGACAGTTCACTTCCGGTCTTACGACAAGATTACCTTAACGAGGGTAGACTACTGTACCACTCACAAGGTTACAAGACACTCCGTGTAAACAACAACATCAACACCTGGTGAATTCACTAAGTGGCGGTTACTAATTCTCTTTAATTAGCTACGAGTGCTTAATCCCTCTGTCCGCAGACAGCTCTGATCAGTCCAACGAATTTCAGCAGCTTGGAATCCAACCTGAGCTGCCGTAGGGTGAGGACGTGTCGTCTGACCGCTCCGGCAGTTTGGGGCGGTTGCCATTTTCGCCGGCAGGGGGTGTGGGTGTCTCTACCCTCCCTGCTGTCCCTGACTGGTGTTGACGTGGCGCTTTTGCGATGAGCGGCCATCTTCCCGCTGTCGTGAGGGAAAACTCCATGGGGTTGGAGTTTACCTGCCGTGCAGGGTATCCTCTCGTAGAGCAGGTCATGTGTGACATGCTACATGTCCCGGTCGTGGAGATCTACGGGGTTGAGCTGGTGACTGCTCGCCGGGTGATCATCAAGTTTGTGGGTGAGGAGGCGTACCATGACTTTCTCCGGTGGTACGAGGGCCGTACCTTGAAGTTGTTGTATGGCATTGGTTCTGTGGCCATTTATAATCGGAGTGGTGCCGTGACGTATGTGAGCGTCCATGGGGCCCCCATGGAATTCCCTGGGTCCCTTCTCCGGCGTTTCTTCCAGAGATTTGGCTCTGTCGTCAGTGTGAGGATGCACAAGCTATCTTGTGGAAAATATGCGTGAGTGAAGACGAACATTCGTACCCTCGGGATGAGCCTGAGGTCGGACATTCCATCCTCTGTCCGACTTTTAGGGTACTACGTGTGGGTGTATTATGCCCGGCAACCCTGTACTTGTTTCCAGTGTGGCATGTTGGGGCATCAGGCTGCTGGATGCACTGCGGATCCGGTTGCTCTGGTCACCTTGTTCCGGGAAGAGGATTTCCCGCTGCTCCCTCTGGAGGAGGTCTCCGGGGATGAGGAGGTGAGCGTTCAGTTAGCAGATGCGGCTCCCCATACATCGCTGGACGTTCCTTCGGTTGTTGCAGACTCTCCTTTGGGTCTTGCGGTACCGTCGGATGGTCTACGTGCTCCTGTCGCTGTCTCCGCTGCTCCTGAAGGCCTTCCTAGTGATCGCTGTGAAGCGCCGCCGTCTTCTCCATCGCCTTCGGCTGCTGCGCCTGGCCCTGTGTTCTCGCCTCGGGTCCCGGATGTGCGGGGTGCTGGGGTGGCGGCGGATCCTCCTGCTGTGTGTGGGCCGGTTCCCCCTGTGGTAGAGGCTGCTGTCGTTCTGCGTCGGGCATCGGTTCATCCGGCTGGTGGGACCCATGTTTCTGGGTCCGCTTCCGGCTCTGACGAGCTCCGGCCGGAGCCCAAGCGTTCCAGGCGTTCGTCGTCTGCCTGGGCAGATGTTGGGGAATTCGGTGACTGTGGGTCCTTGGGGGTTGACGGTGTGGAACCGGATGTGTCGCTGTCTCCACGGTTGGTGGTGGCAGAGGTTCATGTGCCTGCTGATGCTGGTGCCCGGGTCTCGGGGTGCCTTCTGTTCCTTCTCCACCTGGGGACTCTCCGCAGTGGGAGGTGGTGCCTTCCACTCCCAGGGCTGGTGTGGTTGCTGGTGCTAGGCGTGGCCTGGTTGTGACATTATGGAAGGATGCTCGCCGCCCTGGTTCCCTGCAGTCGTCTGGTGGTGTGCTCGTGGCCGCTGCTGCCCCGGTGGTGATGTCCTATGTCCGGCCCCCCCCCTGTGAGGGGGTAAGTGTTGGGGACCTGGGGGCGTGTTGCCGGTGTCAGTGATGCCACCGGGTCACTGATCGGCGATTGCTGAGTTACTGCTGAATGACGAGCCTGGGGAATTTTATGGGGGGTGTTCCCATGTTGTGGGGGACTGTGGCAGTTACTCGCGTCAGAAGTGATACCATTTGGGTCCCCTGCTTGCGGGTGTTTGTTGCTAGGGTTCCGGATGACATGGCGTCCCCGGTGGGTAAACGAGACTCTTGGGGGGTGGTTGTGTTGGGAGGCGTTCAATGTGCAGTTCCCACGGGTCTTGTTCCCGGGCAAGTATGTCCGCTGATTTCCTGTTTTTTTGTTTTTGTTATTTGTAGTGTTGTGTGCCCCTCTGGCGTTTTGTTTTGCCCTACTGTCTTCTGTGCCCTGCCTCTTCCTTTGTTTGTGGAGGGGCCGGTGTTTTGCAGAGTGTGTTCTTCTTTATGTATTTGAATTTGTGTTGTCACTTTCCCCTGTGTATTCTCTTCATGTATTACCATGTTGTATTGTATTTTCTTTTTATTTTTCCTTTTGTTTTTATTTATGGTTTGTTTGTGTGTGCATTGTCTTGTGTTATGTTTCATTTTATACATTATGATGTGTTTTGTTGTCGGTCCTTCCGGTCAGTGCTTGTTTGATTTGTTTTATATTGTTCCTAAGTTTTGTTTATGTGCTTACATTATTTACTTATTTTTTGTTTTCTGTGATATTTTATTGTATTTATTGTCTTTACCTTGCATGCTTGCATATAAATATAAAAAAAAATTACAGCAGCTTAATTACAGCGCAATTGACTCCGATCATAACAGACCGGTCAACCCCTTAAATTAATCAATCAATTAATGACAGCTCGTTAAATCGTTAACACTACGTTAGCCTTCACTTGACAATTCCTCCACTGCGTGAACTTCACTGTGACTGTTGCCTTTACACGTCTCTACGTTAATCACAACAATGTTCAACGAAACAAGTGACCTCGTTAAGTAAATCGTGACCCCCGGTGATGTTAAATGACTAATTCTCACGGAATCCTTCACAGTACACAACGCATTTCAACAAGGACAAACTTGTCTACGGTTTACACACGGTACAGCACAGTACATCACAGTACGTCCCTGCCACTCAAGGCAAAACTTGTAAATGATTTCCCCTGTAAATTATCTACCAATAATTCACACTTTACCACAACACAACAGTTAAATAAGCGCTGGCCAATACAATAATGGGAATTATTTATAACCAAGGGAAACCTCCCTGTTACCACTTTCACTGCTGAAAAAGGGAATCAAATTACATCAAATTACATACACGGCACATAGAGCAAATGGAAACAAATAAAACTCACTTTACTCCACCACTGAATGTGTCTCTAGGTGTCCTCACACACGTCAACCTCAGAGTTGGACTCAACCTCAACTGGGTGACAGCAAACAGGGTAAACTCACACGTCTCCAATTCCCATTCACCTCACTAGGTGGTCGACTCGGGACAGAGGACAGACGGAACACTGGGGGCGAAACCAGCTTCAGAGCTTTATTACCCAAAACGGAAACAGTGTACTTACATCAATCTCGCGGGCCCGCCAGACACACTCTCACATACATACATGTCACCCCTCAGTCCCACTGCTGCTGCGGGATGATGACGTAGGCGTCCTCACTTCCTACACGTGGTCAGTTGGAGCACGGGGTCCTAGACCACGGGGTTAGCTCCACACAGAGAGACCAGGGGCGTGAACACGCCGGCTTAGGCAGCCCAGGGTATACTGATGAGGAAGTGGCGACCGGATAAAGCCGGTGTGGATAAGTTATGGTTAGAGAAGCACCCAGTGTTAGTCCGGAAGGAGATTAGAGCGGTAGTGCTAGAACTAGGCCACTCCGTGGATATGGCAGGGCACTTGGGTGTGAACGAGACCTTGAATATGGTGCAGGAGCACTTTTATTGGCCAAACATATGGAAAGATGTAAAGAGATATTGTAGGACTTGTTTGGCGTTCCAACGAGCAGGTAAGCCGGCTCCGGCTATACCGAAGGCACCTTTGAGGCCCATACCGGCGTTTGGTGAGCCTTTCGAGAGGGTCTTGATAGACTGTGTAGGTCCATTGCCAAGGACCAGAAAAAGACATGAGTATTTACTGACAATAATGTGCACAGCTACCCGTATCCCCGAAGCAATCCCCCTGAGAAAAGTGACATCACGTGCCGTTCTGGATACACTACAGAACTACATTGCATGGTAGGCATACCCAAGGTTATCCAGACGGATCTGGGGAGCGTCTTCCAGTCGAAATAGATTAGAGAAACTGTGAGAGGATGGAGGGTAGAACAAGTGCGCTTGTCACCGTATCACCCTCAGTCGCCGGGGGCGTTGGAGCATTTCCATGGAGCGCTGAAGAGTTTGTTGAGGATATACTGCACTGAGGAAGGGAGTAAGTGGGGACGAAGCATTACCATCTGTGTTGTTTGCCATCAGGGATGTGGTAGTGGAATCGCTCAGATTCACCCCATTTCAACTGGTGTACGAACACTCAGTGAGGAGTCCAGTGGGTGCATTGAAAGAGCAGCTCACCGCGGATAGACCGAAGGTGGATGTGGGACAGTATGTAAAGACTTTTAGAGAGCGACTCTCTAGGGCCAGAGATTTAGCCCAGGAAAATTTGAGAACGTCCCAGGCAGAGATGGTCAGATATCACGACAAGGAAGGTGAAAGACAAGAGATTTTAGGAAGGGGATCAGGTGTTAGTCCTCCTGCCGGTGAAAGGGAGTATATACGAGTCGAGGTTTTGTGGACCATATGCCATCCAGAAGGTGCTAGCGGATGTGAACTATGTAGTGTATATGCCAGATCGACCGAGGAAATCACAGGTTTGCCATGTAAACATGATGAAAAGATACTATGAAAGCGATAAGCCTTCAGGTGAAGAAGAATAGATAGAAGCCCAGTCGCAGATGACTGTGCTTTGTGTGGGAGGCGGCAAAGAGATAGAGGAGGAGAACAGTAAATTATAGAGGGCCGATGGCGCGAAGATATCGAACATAGAAAGCCTGTCCGAGACAGATGAGCGTCTGGGTCATTTGGAGGATGACCAACGCGAGGAAGTAGTGGAGATCCTCCGGAGGAATAAGTCGCTATTCACGGATGTGCCCAGAAGACACTGCGAAATGGTGCATGAAGTAAATGTAGGGAGTGCTGACCCCATCAAGCAGCACCCTAACAGAGTTAGCCCAGAGAAAGCAGCGGCGATGAGGGCAGGGGTAAAATACTTGCTAGATAACAACTTGTCGGAGGTTAGCGATAGCAACTGGAGTTCGCCGTGTCTCCTCGTGAAGAAGAGCGATGGCACTTACCAGTTCTGTACTGATTACAGAAAAGTGAATGCAGTCACAGTCACCGACTCGTTTCCGATACCACGCACTGATGATTGTATAGATCGGATTGGAAGTGCATGGTATGTGTCGAAGATAGACCTGTTGAAAGGATACTATCAGATTCCCCTGTCCGAGAAAGCCAAGAGGAAATCAGCATTCACGACACCCGACGGCTTGTACCAGTATAATGTAGTACCGCTTGGGATGAAGAATACTTGTAGTTGTTTTCAGCGAGTAATGATTCAGCTGTTACAAGGTGCGACTAGATGTGCAATGTACATCGATGATATTGCAGTGTTTGCAGAGTCTGGGAAGGACCACATGGATCGGGATAGAGGAGGTAGTGGAAATCCTCCGGAAAAGGCTTGGTTGGAGAAGGCCAACATGACGGTCAACTTAGCAAAAAGCGAGTTCGGGAGAGCCCGCCTAGAGTACTTTGGATATGTAGTAGGACAAGGTGAGGTTGCTCTGGTCAGAACAAAAGTAGAGGCCATCGCCAACTTCCCGGCGCCCAGGAGTATGAAAGAGTTGTTGAGATACATAGGCATGATTGGGTATTACCAGAAGTTCTATGAGAATTTCTCTACCGTATCCGCTCCAATGACGGGTTTGTTATCAAAGAGCAAGAAGTTGGAGAGGAACGGGATAGCGCAAGAAGCGTTTGATAGGACCAAAAGATTGTTGACTGAGGTAACTGTACTAGTATCGCCGAATTTTGGAGTGCCGTTTATGTTTATTCATAGATGCCAGTGATATAGGGGCTGGAGCTGTACTGAGGCAGCAGAATGATGGAATTTATCACCCCGTGTCCTTCTTGTCGAAGAAATTCGTGAAACACAAGAGGTCGTACAGTACAGTCGAGAAAGAGACTTTGGCCCTGGTAATGGCATTGAAACATTTTGAAGTGTATGTGAGTGGGGGAGGACACCCAGTGATGGTGTATACAGACCATAATCCCCTTGATTTTCTTCATTAAAATGAAACATGCAAACCAGAAGTTAACCAGGTGGTTTTTTGTTGCTTCAAGAGTATGACCTGGTAATAAAGCACATAAGAGGATGAGACAATGTAGTGGCGGATGCGTTATCCCGAGCCTAGCCACTGAAATAACTCTCAAAAATAAGGGGAGGGGTGTGTTATGATCCCAGGTAGCTGAGAAACGAGTTTACCTCCGGAGAGTTATTCTGTCAGACCTGACCTAACTAAGAGGTCAAAGAGATATAAAACCGGAAATATATAAAGGAAACATTTGATTAAATATAACAAATAGTTTAAAAGTATGGCCAGTAAATAAGAATATAAATGCCTTGGCATGTGATGTCGAAAGCTTGAGAGGAGAGCAAGAGGCTCATGTCAGGGTCTTGACCCTATTCCAGTAGTGGAAGTCGTGGAAGCAGGATGCAGTGTCTTTAAGCTCCTGATAGCAGAGGAAGAATCTCTATTTACGTGCTCCGTCAAGAGAAGAATTAGTCAGGCATTCTTGTATGAAGCCTGGGGGCGACTTCATGCTCGAGTCAGAAAAAGAGAGAAGCCCTGTAGAGAAGTTTAAATGGCAATTTTGTGGGCTGAGGAGCACGCCAATGTCCGACGCTGGGGCCAGGGCGCGCCCTTGTATATCTAATTCTGTGGTAAGCCCATTTTAACCAGTTAACAGTGATTGTCTGTTGTTGGTCGTGTGCCCAGCGACCGTAGCGAATGTTTATTGATATATTAGGCATATTTTGTTAAGGCAGAAAGCCTAAATAAGAGGGTAGAGGCGAGAGAGCCAGCTGGAGGGATGAGCGCCACGTCCTTCCTCGCCTAGCTCCTGCGGGCAAGTGAGGGCCGGCCGCCAACTGCCTCAAGAGCGAGGAGCCAGCCAGGCAGAAGATGGACCAGCCCAAACGTTTGGGAGTCCATACCCATGGCGTTCGGGAATCAGGAGGAATATCGTGTGGAGACATTTATTATGTGTAGTTTTTTTTAGTAATATGTTTGTAGAGAAACAATTTTACTGACGTGTCAGTGGATTGCAGGTTTGTCAATGGAAGGAGTTGCTGAGAACTTCGAGCCAGTAGAGGGAGGTAGTGGCTAAAATTCCAAGGCAGTTGAAGGAGCAGTGTACTCTGAAGAAGAGTAGCCCCATAGTGAGGAGTTGGACCTCAAGCTACGAGGAAGAGCAGAAAAGTGAGGTTTCACGTGCTTCTGTGATATCAGTGGTGAAGCACCAATGCTGTTAAGGAAGGCTTCATGGTGTAGCAGACGGAAGAACTGTGGAGGACCCTGGTAGATAATTCAAGGAGGACCTGAAGATGTTCAGGGTAGTGAACCTCTGGGTGTAGAAAGAGGTTCTTAGTGATTACTTACGGAGAGTTGATAGAGTGTTTGAGTGTCATTGGCATGCATGATCCAGTAGAAGGTGGGTGACTGACCATTTATGTATCAAGGAATATTTATATTAATGTTATAGTGTTACAGCTGTAGGCTGGATTTCCTTGTGTATATTTATATGTGTTCTAGGAGTGATAGTGCCATATTATATTACAAGATTTAACCCACGTAGTGAGGTTGGTAGCGTAAGTGGCGAGCCAGGAGTTGGGCTACCACTTGAGATAAGCAGCTAATAGACTCCTGATGAGATTGGATGCAACCTGATTGCAATAGCATAGAGTGTTGGAGTTATTATTGTATCTTGTGTCTGTTGGTATATGTTCTCTGTATATTAAATGTTTATATCCAACAGGTGTTTGTCCTTGTC
>WNGS01010154.1:55327-77970 GCA_020271785.1 Procambarus virginalis | reverse complement strand
TGCATATATATATATATATATATAATATATATATATATATATATATCTATATATATATATAGTATATATATATATATATATAATCTTATATAAATCTATAATTTACCCTAATATAAAACAAGCCTGAATGGTCCCCAGGACTAGATACTCCCAGGGCGTTGCTCCTGGGAGTATGGGTTCGAGTCACTTCTGGGGTGTGAGTTTTCAGTTGTATCTAGTCCTGGGGACCATTCAGGCTTGTTTGCATTTGTGTTCCTCACGTGTTGCCCCAAAAAATGAGGTGATTTGATAAAATGCTATGCCCAAGATAACCATCCAGGTGCCGGCGGGGAAGTGGTTCATATAGCCTCGGCTATCACTTCCTTATGTCCGGTCGTGATGGTCAAGTGGTTTAAGGCATCCCTGTACATACCAGTTGCGTTGCTCCTGGGAGCATGGGTTCGAGTCACTTCTGGGGTGTGAGTTTTCAGTTTATATATATATATATATATATATATATATATATATATATATATATATATATATATATATATATATATATATATATATATATATATATATATATATATATATATACATACATATACATATACATACATATATATATATATATATATATATATATATATATATATATATATATATATATAAAGCTTCCCTGAAGGTTATAACAGAACCCATGAGCCAGAAACAGAGCCACCAGAAACAAATACCTTTTTGATATTCCAAGAGTACGACTTAATCAAACTAGAAATGCTCTACAAATCAAGGGACCCAGAATGTGGAATGACCTTCCCAATCATGTCAAAGACTGTACCTCTCCTAACCAGTTTAAGATAAAAACTAAGCACTACCTAATTAACTCCCTGTAACCTACCTTACCCCTAAAAATGTAAACCCATGTCTGCTATTTTTAAACAATGCTGTTTGTCGACCAAATTGTATTTTTGCTATTTTTCTGCCATGTTCCCTCTTTTTTATTTTTATATGTTCTCAACACAATTTATACTTTAATCTCAATTAGTATTAAGTTTTAGTCTTTAGTGTTTTTCCTGCCCGAAACGCTTTGCATCATAGTGGCTTTAGGCATTGTATGAACTAGCTCCATCTATAAATCCATCAATGTTTGTATCACACCTTGTATGTATGTGCTTTACCTGAATAAACATTTTTTTTTTAAAGGAATTGAAACGGACTACTATACAAGAGATAAAAAGCCAGTATGAGATGGTTTAGCACCCTAATAAACAACATGAAAGTTGAAGATCCAGACAGCGTCTTTATGAATGATATCCAAGCTGCAGATAATATAACTGGTATTAACACGAACTTGGAAGACTTTGAAAGAGAAATTGACAACATGCCCGTGCACTCAGTCCCTGGTCCACTCATGGAATTCAATATTCATAAAGAAATATAAAGTACCAGTAGCATGAGTGCTCAATATAATATAGAAAGAGAGCCTAAATACAGGGGAGATACCAGCAGCACTTAAATCAGCATATATAGCTCCTCTGCACAAGGAAGGTAGTAAAGCTTTGGCAAAAAATTATAGACCAGTTGCACTAACATCACACACAATAAAAGTTTTTGAGAGAATAATTAGGAATCAAACTTTTAGTTTGATGGAAAATAATGAACAACACAACCCAGGACAACATGAATTTAGAGTGAGAAGATCCTGTTTGTCACAGTTACTCAACCACTATGACAAAATAACAGAAGACTTAGAAAGAAAAGCAAAATGCAGATGTTGTATACACAGACTTTGCAAAGGCATTCTACAAATGTGACCATGGAGTGATAGCGTATAAAATGAGTGATAGCCCATAAATTAAATCAATGGGAATAACAGGAAAAGTGGGGCATTGGATTTTCAACTTTGTCAAACAGAATGCAGAGTGTGACAGTCGATCAAATAAGATCAAGCCCAAGTGCAGTGAAAAGTTCTGTACCCCCAGGGCACAGTCCTTGCACCGCTGCTATTTCTCATTCTAATTTCGGATATAGACAAAAATACTAGTCACAGCTTCGTGTCACCCTGTGTCCTCTTGTGTCTTGTCATCAAAAACGACATCTAATATCGGGCCCTTGTGACAAGAGACAGAACTTTCAAAGATGCCAACAAAGAAATGAACGAAATAGATTAATCAATATGACTGTTTGAAGCAAGCCACTACACACACTAAAGATTGACAACCCAAACCCAAATTAATTTTTCATGGATGTGATGCTAACATCAAACCATATATCTTATGTCACCCTATCCCCACAGGATTTTGAAGAAGACATAGACAGTATGCCTATGAACTCGGCAACAGGGCCCTGATTCTTGGAACTCCATATTCATCAAGAACTGTAAAAAAACCACTGTCGCAGGCCCTTCACATTCTTTGGAGGCAAAGCTTAGATACTGGTGTTATCCCTGACATACTAAAATCAGCAAACATAGAACCACTTCATAAAGGTGGATATAAAGCACAGGAAAAAAATTACAGACCGATAGCACTAATATCACTCAACTTAAAAAATCTTTGAGAGTGCGCTAAGAAATAAGATCACAAAACACATGGAATCGCAGCATCTCCATAACCCTGGACAAAATGGTTTCAAAACAGCATGCCCTTGCCTATCACAATTGCTGGACAACTATGAAATGGCCTTAGATGGCATGGAAGACAAGAAAAACGCTGATGTAATTTACAAAGATTTCGCAAAAGCCTTCAACAAATGTGACCATGGTGTTATTGCACACAAAATAGGTGCAAAAGGAATTACCAGAAAAATAGGCAGATGGCTCTACAATTTCCTGACTAACAGAACCTAATGTGTAATAGTCAACAAAATTTAATCCAGACCATCAACCGTGTAGAGTTCAGTCTCCCAGGGTACTGTGCTTGCTTCAGTACTTTTCTCATCCTCATATCGGACATTGACAAGGACACAATCTATAGCACTGTATCATCCTTTGCACATGACATTAGGATTTTTATGAGAGTAAACAACACAGAGAAGACAGCAAACCTCCAATCACACGACTACAGAAAATAATATAGAATTTAATGAAGGTAAGTTCCAGCTCTTGCGCTATAGAAAAAATTAAATTATAAAAGCAGAAACCACACAAAACGCATCCAAATCATAACATAGAACGAAAAAGCAATGTAAAGGATTTGGGTGTACTCATATTGGAAGACTTTACCTTTAAAGTACACAATAAAGTAGCCGTCACAACTGCAAGAAAAATGACAGGTTGAATAACAAGAACTTTTCAAACTAGAGTTTCTATACTGATGATAATACTTTTCAAGACGCTAGTGCTCTCTAGAGTGGAATACTGCAGCACAATGACAACCCCTTTCAAAGCAGGACAAATTGTTGACATGGAGAGTATGCAGAGATTCTTTACTGCTAGAATCCACTCAGTAAAACATCTAAACTATTGGGACCGACTAAAGAGCCTAAATCTGTATTCTCTTGAGCACAGGCGGGAGAGATACATAATAATTTACACATGGAAAATAGTAGAGCGGCTGGTCCCAAACCTGCACACAGAAATAACATCACATGAGACCAGAAGGCATGGCAGGATGTTCAGAATTCCCCCACTGAAAAGCAGAGGTGCAACAAATCAAATCAAATCAAATTTTTATTCAGGTAAAAGTACATACATAGAAGATTAGTTACAAACATAATGTTGGATTTATAAACAGAGCTAGTGCATACAATACCTAAAGCCACTAGTATGCATAGCGTTTCGGGCAAGGTGAGATGGGGAAAAAACACTTACACTAATACTTAATAGTAATTGAGCTTAAAGTAAAAATTGTGTTGAAAGAAAAAAATAAAGATATAAAAGGGGGGAACATTGTAGAAAATAGCCAATATACAAGTTGGTCAACAAACAGCATTGTTTAAAGAAAATAAGACATGGGTTGACATTTAGGGGGTAAGGCAGGTTACATGGAGTTAATTAGGTACCAGATACTTGGTACCAGGTATTAGGTAACAGGTACTCTATCAACATCAGAGGCCCGAAACTGTTCAACACGCTTCCACTACACATGAGGGGCATAACTGGCTGACCCCTCACAGTGTTCAAGAGAGAACTGGATAAGCACCTCCAAAGGATACCTGATCAACCAGGCTGTGAGCAGCCACGTTCAACAGCCTGGTTGACCAGTCCAGCAACGAGGAGGCCTGGTCGACGACCTGCCCGTGGGGTCGCTAAGTCCCGAAAACACCTCATGGTAACCTCAAGGTAAGGTAGCATCCGCCAACCAAGCCCCATCACAATGGCAATTGGCTGGAAAGGGAGGGGGAGATGAGAAAGACGAGAGCACGAAGAATACTGCCCGGTGGAACTCCGGTGTTAATGGCTAGAGTGGGAGAATTGCAATCATTCAAAGAGGCATAGCAGAGCCTGTCCAATGAGACAAGATTGTAGGTATTGGAATGAGTGACCTCTTACTCCATAATGTTGTAATTTAAGAAGGTTAATGTGTTGTCAAAAAGTCTTATGTAGTTCAACGAATAAATGAACAGGGTACCCATTTTTTCCAAGAGCTGCATATATCAAGTTAATCATACTAATCGGTGCATGATTGGTCTTTTTGGGGCCTGTAGCAATTATGACAAGAACTAAGTATATTTTGTTTTGCTAAATAGGAGTAAGGCTGTTTGTAGATTGTCTTTAAAATATTTTAGACATAACTGGCAGAATTGATATATGTCTATAATTGGTGACTTCAGTGAGATTGCCACTTTTATGGACTAAGGTTAGTATTGCTTTTTTTTTAGAATATCAGGAAAGATTTGTAGTTCAAATGACTTGTTTTAAAGCAATGCAATGGCTGGAGTTAAAACTCTAGATGCTTTTTTTTTGTAAATTATGGTTGTATCTCAACATATGGTATCTATGCATGGGGGTTATCTTGAGAGGATTTCAGGGCTTTAGTGTCCCCACGACCAGGTCTTTGACCAGGCCTCCACCCCCAGGAAGCAGCCCATGACAGCTGACTAACACCCAGGTACCTATTTTACTGCTAGGTAACAGGGGCATAGGGTGAAAGAAACTCTGCCCATTGTTTCTCGCCGGCACCTGGGATCGAACCCGGGACCACAGGATCGCAAGTCCAGCGTGCTGTCCGCTCGGCCGATTCGTTCATCCACTGCAAATTACCTCAAGCCCATCATTAACCAACAAAAATCTGCTACCACAAGCTGAATTTCCAGGGACACATTCTAAATATATCTAAAAAAATTCAAAAACTGTTGGCATTCTTTCTAAGATCAGATATTATGTACCCCGCCCTGCCCTGGTGACTCTCTATTACTCCCTCATCTATCCATATCTCAACTATGGTATTTGTGCTTGGGGTTCTACTACCCAAAATCATTTACATCCTCTAATTACTCAACACAAAGCTGCTATTAGGACAATATCCAACTCTGGCCCCAGACATCACTCAGTACCCCTACTCAAATCTCTGAATATGTTAGATATTAAGTCACTGCACATTCTCTTATGTGTATTATACATACATAAAACGCTGAACTGTAATGCCAATCCTGACCTCGAAAGCTTCATTGAAGGTTATAACAGAACCCATGAGCACCACACCAGAAACAAATACAGTTTTGATATTCCAAGAGTACGACTTAATCAAACAAGAAATGCTCTACAGATCAAGGGACTCAGAATGTGGAATGACCTTCCCAATCATGTTAAAGACTGTACCTCTCTCAACCAGTTTAAGATAAAAACGAAACACTACCTAATAAATTCCCTGTAACCTACCATACCCCTCTATTGTCAACCCATGTCTGTTATTTGTCCAACCCATGTCAATGTACGGAGCGACTTGTATCCGATTTGGGTAATTCTACGGACCGCTGCAACACACATGCGTTGCTGAGCCACAGCTACGCGTGGCCGGGTACTGGTAGTAAATAAATAAATAAATAAATATATAAATAAATAAATAAATAAATAAAATAAATCCAAAAACTGACAAAAATGTTGTGTTTTGTGCATTGTATCATGTTTATGGGCATTCGGGTGTATTCACCTAGTTGTGTTTGTTTGGGGGGGGGGGGTTGTGTTTACGATGGCGGGCGGCGTTGTTACCAAGCCGGGATTATGTCCACCACATCACTAAACTTCATTTAATGACTATATGCCTGTTAAGTAGAAGATTTTAATTATTAATTGCATTATATTGTTTTAATAGTGAACACGTACACATATGCGAAACGTCCAAAGCTGGTGTCCGAAGTGGTAAAAATATTAGTGTGCGATGTTGTCAGTGTACAGTGTCTTGTACGTAGCGTTTCGGGCAGGTCCCTGGAATACGACCCCCGCGAAGAATTGTTTTTACAACCAAGTACTCATTTACTGTTGAGTTAAACAGAGGCTACAGTTAAGGATTTGCGCCCAGTAAATCCTCCCCGGCCGGGATACGAACCCATGACAAAGCGCTTGTGGAACGCCAGGTGAGTGTCTTACCACTACACCACGGTGACTGGTAAATAGATTCCATTTCTATGTTTCTTCTGACAAATAAATAATTTTGGTGTAAAAAGGTATCAAGATGTTTTCAACAATATTTTTTCGGCGTTCGACTATTCCAATATGGGTGATCATTTTGAAAACGCGATACTTGGGTTGACCCAACTGATACTTGGGTCAGTTCCATTATGGTTTCGAGCACATCCACTATGGGAGAGCTGTTTCCTTCAAAAAGTATAATCGTGGACATTATCTTTAAAAAAACACTTCCAAGTACATTCTTTGATTGATAAACATAAGGATAAATACAAGTGTTAATTGTAAATTACCAATTATAAACAAAAATAAGTAGGAAAATGATTCGTGGAACCAAACAAAAACATTGGAACGCTGAGGTGATGAGAGGGTAAACGACCGCCGCCATTTTAGAGCCAGCCGGTGATGTCCAGCACGAGCATTAAGGGAAAACCTTGACCCAAACTGCACCTATCATGAAGAAGAAGCAGCACCATTGACCGCCAAGTGCTCACATCAAGTCTAACTCTAAGAAACAACACTCAAGCCTTGACGGTTCTCCCAACATCCGGGGAAGAAAACCTTCACACAAACTGCACCTGTCATAAAGAAGATGAAGACTCACCAGTGTCCACAGTGTCCGAAGGTATTCACCCGTCCTTCATGTGTGAAGACTCACATGTTAGTGCATTCAGGTGATAAACCTCATAAGTGCACAGAGTGTGGGAAGAGATTCAGTCAGCATGGAAATATGAAGTCTCACATGTTAGTGCATTCAGGTGACAAACCACATGAGTGTCCAGAGTGTGGGAAAAGATTCAGTCGTCTTGGAGATATGAAGACTCACATGTTAGTGCATTCAGGTGTCAAACCTCATGAGTGTCCAGAGTGTGGAAAGAGATTCAGTCAGCTTGGAAGTATGAAGACTCACAGGATGGTGCATGCTGATGAGAGACCTTTTCAATGTGCCGAGTGTGGCAAAAAATTTAGAGAACGTGGAACTATAATACAGCACATGTTAGTGCATTCAAGTGAGCAACCTCATGAGTGTCCAGAGTGTGGGAAGAGATTCAGTCGTCTTGGAGATATGAAGACTCACATGTTAGTGCATTCAGGTGTCAAACCTCATGAATGTCCAGAGTGTGGAAAGAGATTCAGTCAGCTTGGAAGTATGAAGACTCACAGGATGATGCATGCGGATGAGAGACCTTTTCAATGTGCCGAGTGTGGCAAAAAATTTAGAGAACGTGGAACTTTATTACAGCACATGTTAGTGCATTCAGGTGACAAACCTCATGAATGTCCAGAGTGTGGAAGGAGATTCAGTCAGCTTGGAAGTATGAAGACTCACAGGATGGTGCATGTGGATGAGAGACCTTTTCAATGTGCCGAGTGTGGCAAAAAATTTAGAGAACGTGGAACTATAATACAGCACATGTTAGTGCATTCAGGTGATAAACATCACGAGTGTCCAGTGTGTGCGAAGAGATTCAGGCGTCTTGGAGATATGAAGACTCACATGTTTGTGCATTCAGGTGACAAACCTCATGAGTGTCCAGTGTGTGGGAAGAGATTCATTCAGCGTGGAAGTATGAAGAATCACATGTTAGTGCATTCAGGTGACAAACCTCATGAGTGTCCAGAGTGTGGGAAGAGATTCAGTCAGCTTTGGAATATGAAGAGGCACAAGTTGATACATGCACATAATAGGCTAAACACTAGGCGTGTGGAAGATAATTAAGAGAATGTTGAAGGATAAAGAGGCACATAATGGTATATTAACTTACCTTTAATCACAATGTCAGCTGGATGTTCTTCAGATGTAATTATATTTCGTTTGTGAAAAGCACTTCACCATGAAAGGTAAAAATCTGAAGATATTTTATTGTTCTTTTATGAAAGTTAGATGACCAAGCAAGAACTACAGAAGCTGTAGTTCATGGTAATAGTGCATTACCCCATACATAAAATTGTCAGTAAAATTGTCAGTTGTAAAATTATTTAGCATTGGAGTTGGTGAATAAGACAGTCTGAGACGTACTTAAGATGAGATAATTTGATTGGTAGGGAAATGTATGTTAATCAAGGAATTTTTATCAGATTCATATGCAAACTAATGTCCATTCTTTATTTTGTTTAGACCTATTTATGAGTTCTACTCCTGATTATAAATATTTCACCAAAGAGTTTATTGACGGCAGACTGGTATTTATAACTGTCAGTGAAGTGACTATGAAACTTAAATTTATATTACTCTAGAAATTTACATCACTCTAAATTTACCAGAAATTTATATTACTCTAGCCTAACTTTATCAGTTATGCTGTAAGTGTCTGGGAATAATAATTTACCTGATTTACCCAAGGGCCACTAACCCTAGTGGCCTTGATGAGAACAGGAAGTCAGCGGCTTGTTGAAGTCCCCCTCCCTCCCCTGTTCCCCATTTGCCTTGATCATCTTTTCCAGGTATTTTGAAATTCAGCACAGTTTTGGCAGATATGTTTTCAGCGCGGTGGGCAGTTCCAGGATCAATACCCTGTGGGGTGAAAAAGCTTGATTCGAAGTTAATTAGCCTGATTACCAATTATATTAGCCTGACTGCAATATATTAGCATGACTGCAATTTTATCAAAGGGATATTTATTTATGTTGTGATGCTCGTGGGTTCCATTACATCTGTCAATGAAGAGGTTTCAGATTAGGTTTAGCATTTAGGACAAGGTTTTGTTCCTAACGTAGGTAGATAGACAAGAGAAGGTCGGAGACGACTGTAATTTAAATGTTAGGATTTAAGAGAGAGCTGTGTGTGTTGTTGAAGCGTTATAGTTCAAAAAAAAAAAATCAAAATTCAAAATGTTTATTTAGGTAAGGTACATACATAAAGTGATTGTACAGAGTGATGGAGTAATAGATAGGGCTAGTACATACAATGCCTAAAGCCACTATTACGCAAAGCGTTTCGGGCATGAAAAACTTAAATGACTAAGGCTTAAGACTAATTGAGCATAAGGAATAAAATGAGTTGAGAAAAACAAACAGTTAAGAAGGGGGGAACATGGCTGAAAAAGCAGCACAAAAATGCAATTCGGTCGACAAAACAGCGTCATTTAAAACAAAAAAACAGACATTGGTTGACAATAGAGGGGTAAGGCAGGTTACAGGGAATTATTAGGTATTCTTCGTTTTCTCTTAAACTGGTTGAGAGAGGCACAGTCTTTAACATGGTTGGGAAGGTCATTCCACATTCTGGGTCCCTGATTTGTAAAGCATTTCTAGTTAGATTAAGTCGTACTCTAGGAATATCAAAACTGTATTTATGTCTGGTGTGGTGCTTATGGGTTCTGTTACAACCTTTATGAAGCTTTTGAGGTCAGGATTGGCATTACAGTTCAGCGTTTTATATATGTATAACACATGAGAGAATGTGAAGTGACTTAATGTCTAACATATTCAGAGATTTGAGTAGGGGTACCGAATGATGTGGGCCAGAGTTGGATATTGTCCTAATAGCAGCTGTGTTGAGTGATTAGAGGACGTAAATGATTTTGGGTAGTAGAACCCCAAGCACAATACCATAATTGAGATATGGATAGATGAGGGAGTAATAGAGAGTCACCAGGGCAGGGCGGGGTACATAATATCTGATCTTAGAAAGAATGCCAACAGTTTTTGAAACTTTTTTAGATATATTTAGAATGTGTCCCCGGAAATTCAGCTTGTGGTCAATGAGAATGCCAAGGAATTTGCCATCTAATTTGTTACAAATTTGGGTATTGTTTATTTTGAGATTTATATGATTAGAGGATTTATTGCCAAACAGAATATAAAAAGTTTTGTCAATGTAAGGGTGAGTTTGTTAGCAGTTAGCCAAAGATGGACTTTCTCTAGCTCAGTATTCACTGTGGCATTTAGAGCAAGGGGGTCAGGACTGGAGTAAATGAAGGTTGTGTTGTCAGCAAACAGAATTGGTTTGAGGTGTTGGGAGGCATTAGGAAGGTCATTAATGTAGATGAGAAAGAGGAGAGGGCCAAGTATGCTGCCCTGAGGAACACCAATGTTGATGGGTAGGGTGGGAGAAATTGAATTATTCACAGAAACATACTGGAGCCTGTCAGTAAGGTAGGATTTGAGGTATTGCAGGGAGTGTCCTCTGACTCCATAATGATGTATTTAAGAAGAAGGTTTTGGTGGTTGACAGTGTCAAAAGCCTTCGCAGGTCCACAAATAACCCAACAGGGAACTCATTTTATCAAGAGCTGTATAAATCAAGTTAATCATACTAATAAGTGCATCATTAGTGCTTTTTTTTTTGGGTCTGAAGCCATATTGGCAAGAGCTAAGTATATGTGTTTGGCTAGATAAGAGTAAAGCTGCTTGTAGATTAATTTCTCAAATATTTTGACAGGTTAGGCAGGAGGATTGATATAGGTCTGTAGTTGTTAACATCTGTGAGATCACCACATTTGTGTACCGGGGTTACTCTCGCTTTTTTTAGAATATTGGAAAGGTGGAGTTCAAGGGACTTGTTGAAGAGCAATGCAATTGCGGGGCTAANGCGGGAACCAATCACATTAGCTCGTTCGATGAGCAGTAGCAGGAGTGACGTCATGAACACGTCATAGCTGTTATTCAACATCGCGCCGGTTGACCCCAGAGGTCAGACGCTGCTGGCGTCTCCCCTCGGTCCCACACGCGGGCACCAGCCATGTACTCACTGACCCTTGATGGACAGTATGCTTACACTTTCCTGTATCTACTTCCTGTCTGGACATACGGCGGCCTACGTATTTTTACAGTGTTCCTGGTTAAGTGGGCATTCTGGAGATACCCAACATGCCAGAAAACTATCCAGGATTAAGAGAGATAGGCTTTGTGCACGAAGATCTGTGCACTGCAATGCCATTCAAGTCAGCTGTGGGAGCATCTTGGGAGACATACTCCCACACAATGCTACCTTAATTGTATATGATCAACATCATATACAGACATAATTAACTTATAAAATGTTGAGGTAAAGATAGACGTATGTTAATTATGACGCAGGATCGTCATAAGGACTTAATTATAAACCATAATATTATAATAATTCATTGTTTTGGGGAACAGGAAGCCACAGTATATTCATACAGGATAGGCTTTTATAAAGGTCATTCCTAAGGTCGAATTACTGACCCCGCCCAGGATGCAACCCCACAACAAGCTGACAAACTCCTGAGTACCTAATTACTGATAGGTGAACAGTCGCATTACGTGAAAAGAAATGTACCCAACCATTTCTGTCCCGCCCAGGATTCGAACACGGAATTCTCGATTGTGAATGGAGAACGAACACGACTGTACTACAGGGACCCCTATATATATGATGTTTTATATCAACAGAAAATCGGAAACATGAAATATATTTTCAAATATTGGTCATTAAAGTATTTTGGAAACAAAGGTGTATTTTAGTTACCTTAATATAGAGCACGAATATCATAGACTCATCCTGTGAATGGTAGTTTATTGTGCACCCCATACTCATCCTGTGAGTCCTGTTTACGTGCACCCCATACTCATCCTGTTACCAGTAGTTTGTTCAACCCCATACCCATCCTGTGACCTGTAATTTATTGTGTAACCCATACTCATCCTGTTATTAGTAGTTTGTGCACCCCATACTCATCCTCTGTGCGGTAATTTATTGTGCATCCCATACTCATCCTGTTACCAGTAGTTTGTGCAACCCCATACCCATCCTGTGACCTGTAAATTATTGTGCAACCCATACTTATTCTGTGACCTGTAGTTTATTGTGCACCTCATACTCATCCTGTGAGTCATATAGGACATTGTGCAACCCTTTATCATCGTGTGAATCTTTGTTTACTTTGCTCTCCATACTCATCCTCTGTGCGATAGTTTCTTGTTCACGGTCCGTCTAATTACCACAGGCTACACAGGCTTCAGAAAGCTTCCTGGTAATACGTTAATAATGAATAAATATGATATATTTACTCATTATATTGTTGGTGCTGAATGTACAACACGAAAAAACATAATTTTAATCTGAAAAAGTATCTTTTTATAAAGAAATTAGACGAAAATAAAAAGCTGGTGACGCCAAATCAAGTCGACGATCCAAGCTTCGGTTAGGTTAGGTTAGGTTTTGTTTGGTTAGGTTAGGTTAGGTTAGGTTAGGTTAGGTTAGGATAGGTTAGGTTAGGTTAGGTTAGGATAGGTTAGGTTAGGTTAGGTTACGTCAGCCTAACCTAACATATCATATATATTCATTACTAACGTATTGCCAGGAAGCTTTCTGAAGCCTGTGTAGCCTGTGGTAGCTTGTGGTAATTAGACGGACCCCTTGTGCAACCCATACCCATCGTGTGAGTGGTGGTTCATTGTGTACCCTATACTCATCCTGTGAGCATAGGGTACACAATGAGTTCATTTGTACTCCATACTCATCCTGTGAGCATAGGATACACAATGAGTTTATTTGTACTCCATATTCATCATCAAGAAGTGTATTTTACCGGGTCCGTCTAATTACCACAAGCTACCACAGGCTACACAGGCTTCAGAAAGCTTCCTGGCAATACGTTAGTAATGAATATATATGATATGTTAGGTTAGGCTGACGTAACCTAACCTAACCTAACCTATCCTAACCTAACCTAACCTATCCTAACCTAACCTAACTTAACCAAACAAAACCTAACCTAACCTAACTGAAGCTTGGATCGTCGACTTGATTTGGCGTCACCAGCTTTTTATTTTCGTCTAATTTCTTTATAAAAAGATACTTTTTCAGATTAAAATTATGTTTTTTCGTGTTGTACATTCAGCACCAACATTATAATGAGTAAATATATCATATTTATTCATTATTAACGTATTACCAGGAAGCTTTCTGAAGCCTGTGTAGCCTGTGGTAATTAGACGGACCGATTTTACCAGCATTGTAATATAAATTAAGAATAAAGGACCCTGGGTTACAGACCCATAATCAAAATAAGAGCCATCACTAATTATCATGACAAACGGGCAAGGCTCCACTTTCGCCTTCGACAAGCTGCCGCCGGAGGTGCTTGGTTTACTGTACACCCTCGCACCCCCAACCCTGGGAATGGGAATTTGGAATGTGGACATTACCCCCCCCCCCTCACTCCTCCTGTTAACAATAATACAAATAATAATAACAAAATTAAAAAATAATAATATTAATAAAAATAATAATGATAACTTACTGTAATACATTTGTGCTTGAATGAAGGTGAAGGAAAGACCCAATAAATGTGTAAGTGTATTAAAGAACAAATTTTCGGATCTAACCTTCATTTTTTTTCAATATTTTGTATACCATGAAATGATTATACATTGTTCTATTGTGAACATTGTATACAGTGCCTCTGGATATACATCCCCACAACAATTAACTACCTCCCAGGTACCTAATTACTGCTAGGTGAACAGCAGGTCATCTAGCAGTGAACACCACCTGCCAGTTCACCTAGTAATGAACACCACCTGCACATCGCACCGCACCACTTGCCAGCAGGTGAAGAAGTACGATGGAGAGAGGAAAGTATACAATATTTCAAGTATAGGAATAAAGAAATATTTAGGACTTAACGTTTTCCTATAAAGTTTCAATAATAGCTTTATTTGATGTTGCTACATATCCTTCCCGGCTTGGTGCCTTCTTTGATAATTACTTACTTACATTTATTGAACTTTATCATCATCGTTTACAAAAAGAAATTAACATAAAAATGTAGTCATTTTAGTACACAAAACAGAAGTAGATTTATACACGTATGCTAATTATGAAGCAGGATCGCTATTATTTATTTATTTATTTATTTATTTATTTATTTATACATATACAAGAAGGTACATTGGGAATATGGGGATACATAACATGGTAATTACAATCTTGTAAAGCCACTAGCACGCGCAGCGTTTCGGGCAGGTCCTTAATCTATTTTTTTTAAGTAGGTAAATACTTGCAAAATTTATAAAAAAAAATGAAAAGAGTTACATGGCAAGAAAAAAAAACAGATGAGAGAAAATTGTAGGTACAGTATATTAAAGCACTTAGGTAGCTAAGATTGATTGCAATGACAGCTTGAATGGTAGTTGACAAAATTGGTAGGCACAATACAGCATATGGCTAGCACATAAAAGAAGACAGCAATGAACACAATGATAAGGTTGTTTGGGTTAAATACATAAAAATTAGGAGATTGGGAAACACTAGGTACAGAGCAAGTTAAAGCTCAGTGTAGTAAACTAAGAAGATGAAATTAGGTACTTTTTGGTTTTGCTTTTAAATAAGGCAAAAGTTTTACAGTTTTTCAATTCACTAGGTAGTGAGTTCCATAGACTAGGTCCCTTAATTTGCATAGAGTGTTTACACAGATTAAGTTTGACCCTGGGGATATCAAAGAGATATTTATTTCTGGTGTGGTGATAATGGGACCTATTACATCTGTCCAGGGAGAGTTTCAGAGCATGGTTTGCATTTAAGAACAGGGTTTTGTAAATGTAGTTGACACAAGAGAATGTGTGGAGGGAGTTAATATTTAGCAAGTTTAGGGATTTAAACAAGGGAGCTGAGTGTTGTCCGAGAGCAGAGTTAGTTATTATTCTGATAGCAGATTTTTGCTGGGTGATGATGGGCTTAAGGTGGTTTGCAGTGGTAGACCCCCATGCACAGATACCAAAATTAAGATAGGGGTAGATTAGTGCATAATATAGTGAGAGGAGAGCAGAGTTAGGAACATATCTGATTTTGGAGAGTATACCAACTGTCTTAGAGACTTTCTTAGTTATGTGTTGAATGTGGGTTCTGAAGTTCAGTCTCTTGTCTAGGAATAGGCCAAGAAACTTGCCATCATTTTTATTATTGATGTTAATGTTGTCTATCTGTAGCTGAATTGCATTTGATGATTTGTTTCCAAATAAGATGTAGTAAGTCTTTTCGATGTTTAATGTTAGTTTGTTAGTTGACATCCATAAGTGGACTTTTTTTAATTCATTATTCACAACATTATTTAGTGTATATGGATTGAGGTCTGAATAGATAAGGGTAGTATCGTCAGCAAACAATATAGGCTTGAGAATATTAGAGACATTAGGCAGATCGTTTATATATATAAGAAATAGAAGAGGTCCTAAGATACTGCCCTGCGGCACTCCAACGGTAATTGGTAGAGTGGAAGAAGTTGTATCATTGATGGTTACATATTGGTGTCTGTCACTAAGATAGGATCGGATGTAGTCAAGGGCAAGGCCTCGGATTCCATAATGCTGGAGTTTAAGTAAGAGGTAGTTGTGATTAACAGTATCAAAGGCTTTTCTTAGGTCAATGAAGAGTCCAATCGGAAACTCATTTTTGTCAAGGGCTGAGTAGATTATTATACTTAAATTAGATTAAATACTGTATTATAAACCACAATATGTTCTATATCATCAGATATTCAGAGACAACATATTTTCAAATATTTGTAATTAAAGTATTTATTTAGGAAACATGTATTTTAGTATTGTATGTATTTATGATTGAAACGTTTATTTATGTATGAAACATGTATTTTAGGTCATGAACAACAGTGAACTACTTGAACACTGGCAAATACTGCACTCAACACTGGCAATATCAAAATATATTTAATATGTAAGTGAACAATAAAGAACTAAAGGTAAAAATTTAACAATAATTTACAAACATCTTAAGATATGGAGTTGGATATACTGAGGAATTTAAAAATATAATTTATTTACTAATACAGTAACACTAAAAAAAGAACAATTGACAACTAATATTATTGAGCATATATAAAAATGGAAATTTAGTACATTTAGTTAATTTCATTAAAGGAAAGAGTGAATTAAGATTTACGTTATTAATTAACCAGATTACAGATGAATAATCAAATTACAAGTCCAATAATTTCCTAACTGGTGATTGTAATGCACTATCATATATTGTAAAATGCAAATTAGATAAAGATATGTAATATAAACACTAAGTCGTTAGTTGCTATTTCCAAAAGAATTTTATTGTATACCATTTAATTAAACTGTTCTTTCACTTCGTGGGCGCTTACGCTGATACGATTTTTTGGCAATTCCAAATGTTTTTGGGATTGAAAATATTTTGTCTTTGGAACATATTTTAGCATTTTCAATATAAGGTTTACTTGATAGGAAGCACCATAAGTAATTTCTCTTTTCAGCTTTAGATTTTTGGTCCCAAACTGCCTTAGAAATAAGGTACTTATCTAAATTTGGTGATAGAAATAATTTCCTTCCCCATGTAATGCTCTCCTCATGCAGGTCTAGCATTTGGAGCGTTGAAACATTGCACACTTTTTCAATTAATTCTGGCAGCTTTTGTGGTTTCCAGTTTACAGTCAGTTTAAGGATGTGGTTCAGTGACTCACAATTGTAATTAGTCCATAACGTGTCCATTTTAGCTTCTGCGTGAGGCACACACACATAATTCCATTGAGAAGATTTCAAACGGCTATCAAAATAATCTTTGAATTTTGGGTATTTGTAAAAGTAAGAAATGAGATTGCTGATTCTTCTTTCAAACTGATTGTCACTTACACTTCTTACTAGTCCAGATTTACTAAAAATTTTCTTTTGGATACAAATCCTCTCGGTGTTTGTACAACCAATATTATCTGTCAAACAGTGTCGAACATTTTCCTTCAAGTGGTTACTACACAATAACAATGTTGCCTTTGGAAAACAAAACATAAGTGCTTTTCTTAAAGCGATTTCTTGATCACTACCAATCATTACGTTGGAGTTATTAATACAGTCTGCGAGTTTGCTGCTTAGGTGGGAAAAAGTGTAAGTATGTCTCGTATTCACCATCCCAGTGTAAATACATGGGCCCGAGGAATATAGGGTTGCTTGATGTTTCCTTTTTTATTACAATAGTGTTCTTGTACACAATTGTTGTTAAATAACAAGGGCCAAGATTGAAAGTCTTGTCAACTCCGATAACATTAGGGATTTCTTTTCCTGTAGCACATAAATGTTGCTTGAAATCTTCATATTGTTCATTCGAATACAATATCACACAGGGGACTTTGTTCTTTTTATGAATTATCTCCTGTACATAATCATGAGTATCTATCATGCTAATTACATTTAAAACGTCATCAGCAACATTGTGCCTATGGATAGATTTGCGTTCCTTTTTCTTGTCATGGTATTTTTTACTCCTTACCTGTTGGAAGTCTCTTGGGGCTAAACCTGATTCTTCCATAAGCATATTTTGATAAACCTCTCGTGGACATTGCATCTTAACTGTCTTGCCTATATTTTCTAAAACTTCAGGCCGGGTCCGAACATATGGAATGTTTTTTTTTTTGAATTACCATTCCTCGTCTCTCCTGTTTGCTTGCCAGAGTATTCTACAATAGCTACAGACTGCAGCTCTTTAATAACAGTTACTCTTTTTTTAAAGCTTTACTGACCTTTGAGGACTGTGTAATAGCGGTGCATGGTGATGAGAGTAGCTGGGGAGGACTGTGGTTCTAAGGGAACCCACTGCGCTTTCCCTTTTGATATTTATTTTTTACAAAATAAATTATTTTTCTAATATAACATCTTCAAACTTTTATTAGTGTCACATACAAAGAAGGAGTTCACGGTAGTACCTCTGGCACTGTTCCACACTCCACAGTCGTCTGGAAAGTTCGACCGTGTTTTGTCGCCCTTAGTAAGATTATGTGAATTTTCAACCACATAAAATATATCTTCTTTAGCCCCATTTGGGATACTTGTCCCCTAACTCCCCTTGCCACTTCGGGGGGTATAGGGTGTTTATGTATCTTCAGGGCACCAATCCCCCCAGCCACAGGGCATGGCGAGAAGGCACCCCTAAGCATACCTAATACCCTATCAAACACAAACTAAAATACACATAAATGGCAGATCTCATCACAACCCACAAGAGTTAAGATGATACTAATAACACACAATAATAACCTGAAAAAAACAAACATTAAACGGAAAATTCTTTTGTATTTTTTTTCTATATGGAACACAGCACACACAGGTAGGGGTGCACAGTATATCATTAAAACAGAACTAACGCTGAAGGCCAAAACAGCAAGCTGCCTAAGCGGCAGGATTGATGACTTGACGTTGGCATACATGGAAAACTAGACATAGTGGAAGCTCCTAACAAGGCCCCGGATATCATGTATGCGCATGGGGGTCCCTCCGGCCGCCGCCTTACCCACTCGTGGGCTCCGACCAGGTCATCCACCCTCTTGTGAGACACCATTAGGAGAAGTGGTACTCCAGATGACGACTCTGCTTAGATAGTTGGCTACCAGCTATCCTGGCTGCGGTTCACCTAAGCGAGACTATATTGACCCTTATGCACCCTGTGCACGGTGATCCGGGGTCTATATAAGGTGGTCTGCCCCTAGATGTGGTCTTGGACCATATTCTGTAGATGGAATATGTCCAAGTCAGGGCCTTCACAGAGCAAATCTCAAGGTCGCTCTTGGTGAGTCCCATATCCTGTAGACCACGCGCACTCTCCTTGCACCATCCTCCCCTCCAATTAAAGGTTATTGAAGAGGCGGTTGCTGTGTGCTTCCCAAAACACTTAAACGCTTTGCTATTCTCTCGTAAGTGCCAATAGACTTCTTCTACGGCCAAAAAGTTTCCATTGTGAAACTTGCCAGAACTTTCGTTATCGTTATCATTCGACAATTTTGGCTTCCTTAAGAAAGTGTGTGTCTACTTAAAGTCATCCTGTATTTTGGACACAAAATGAGTAAAATCCTTTCCGATTGGAGTTGATGTGTACATGGGTGGTACAGATAATAGTGATCGACACAAACTCAGAGATGTGGATGCCATAGTGCTTTGGGTACTGTCTATAGATATGTGACCCAGTGGAGGCAAGGGCATTAATGGAACAAAATGGTTAGGTGTCCATGTTTTATCTCCTTGCTTGAGATTGCCGCTCCACATAATATAAATGGGAGCCTGCTTCACTTCACACCGAGGCATAAATTTTGTATTGAAAATAGGTATACAGCTGTCAAGGAAGCCGTTGACAGACGGATATACAGATATAATTTCTCTGTTTACAACAGAACTTGCTGCATACATTGTCATAACTGATGAATCTTTTCCAGGCAAGGCAGACAAACTTCTTCTAAATCTGGAGATACCAGGTTAAAATCCTTGTTATCATACTGAGCTTTATACCAGTCCCATTGGTCTATTATCTCAATAGCTGTCCTTGCTCTAATTTCTCCTGATCTAGTCTTGTCCCCACACACACAGCAAGTGAGATGGCATTGAATAAACAATTGCCATCTCCTTTAACACTAACTGGCATACGGCTGTTGATCGTTATTCCTCCACAAATTTTAATGATTTCTGCAGCTGTCTTGTCCTCCGAAAATTCAACATTTGCAGGAACCTTAATACACTCAAAAGAACCCACAGTCCTCATAAGTATTTTCTCACGACGGACTGCTGCTCTCAGTTCCTCAATTCCACGTAAAGACGATTTCACCAGACGGGTTTGAGCTAACTCATGCCATGTGCTGCCATGTGACTGGCAGCACCTTATGCATATGTAATGCATTTTTTAGATGACAAGATCCGTCCAATGTTCAGATGTCAGCTTCTGACACCTTAAGTGATACCGAAGGTGACAAGTGCCGCACTGGACACTCCGTGTACCACAAACAACTTGGCAACCACCGCATAAAGTACTCTGAAACAAAAAATAATCAAAACCATATTAAGTGCACTGAAGCAAAAAATAATCAAAACTAAATTATTTGAACTCAGAATGTAACAGATTTATTTATTGGAGACAACAAAAGCACTTTCCTGTACCGTGGGAGATTACACCCTTTCAAATTTTAATTCCTCCGTTTCCATCCAAAACTCAAATTAAAGATCTTTTCCCAAGTTTCTTCTTGAGGCAAAGCTCAACGCATTAAGCCATACTGATGCTCTGTCTACAGAACATTCTCTCTCAAATAATATACATTGATGGTTCCACCAAGAACCTCACCAAAATCTTGTAGATCTGAGGGAAAGTGAAATCGACACCAGTAATTCCATCTATCACCATACTATCATGGAAGAGGAGCCACGCATCTATGGTTCATCCAACAAAATCAACAGACTTCAAGATGTTACTACTGCTCGGCTTAGACTCGGTTACAAGTTTCTCTGGGAATTCACATTATCTGCTGATGTAGACCTGACCAAATGTAAACTGTGTCAAGAAAATTATTTGCACACCCGAAAGATACGAAAATTCAGAGACAATTCTGTAACCAATGTTCCAAAGATGTGTAAATATTTCATTCAAAATGATCTGCTACCAGAAATTTTAACCAAATTTCCCAGTTTGCTGCAGTTTGCAGGATAAACATGTAAATTATGACACCAGCTCTCCACATATATTGAGATGATTTCGGGGCTTAGCGTTCCCACGGCCCGGTCCTCGACCAGGCCACCTTTTTGTTCCACACCCCCAGGAAAAAGCCCATAGCATCTATCCAACTCCCAGGTACCTATTTACTGCTAGGTAACAGGGGCATCAAGGTAAAAAAACTCTGCCCATTTGTTTCCACCTCCACCTAGGATCGAACCCGGAACCTCAGGACTACAAATCCGTAGCGCTGTCCACTCAAGTGTCAGGCCCCTGACAGCTGACAGCTGATGACAACTGACATCATATGTCAGTTGCTTAATTTAGAAACTGTACTTTTGATTGAATTCGAACCCATTGATGATGTGATGCATGTACATTAAGCTGTGAGGGAATGTCCACTTGGTGGTCAGTAATATTTGCATTGTCGTTGTTCAAGTGTTGGGTTAAGCTAAATTACTACACTATCTATAGATCATCCAACAAAATCAGCAGACTCCTAGATGTTACTACTGCTCGGCTTAGACTCGGCTATAAGTATCTCAGAGAATTTCTTTAACAAACGTTCAAGAAATTTGTAAATGCCTAAAGAATAGACAAGCACAAGCTACCTGCCCTCAGTGTATATTTTTACATTCTCATTCTCATTATCTCTCTCTCTCTCTCTCTCTCTCTCTCTCTCTCTCTCTCTCTCTCTGAGCACCCACATATGTATTGTATGTGGATGCTGAAGTTCAGTTTCTTGTCTATGTATAGGTCAAGGAACTTTCCATAATTTTTATTCCTAATGTTAACATTGTCTATCTGAAATTGAATTTGGTTTGAGGATTTACTTCCAAATAAAATGTAGTCGGTCTATTTTATGTTTAGTGGAAGTTTGTTGGTTTACATCCATGTAAACCAACAAACTCTGTAACTTTAACATTTAAATTATTATTTAGTGCGTTTGGGTTGGGGGTCTGAATAGATGAAGGTACTATCGTCAGAGCTTATCTTTACACTTACTGGAAGTATCTAAGTATCAGCTGAATTATCTTCACAATTGAGTTAAACTTTAGTGAATATTTCTGGGCCATTCCTTAAGTTTCGCAGGCCAACGAAGATGGAATTCACATGAAATGGATTCTGTGACCATCACTAATAATTTTGTGTTTTCTCTGTCTAGCTTCAGACCTGGTCATTTTACAATTGTCTTAGAAAGTTAAGCGTAATTAAGGATGATAGAAAATCACAATTAATGCATCAAGTTTGGAGACTTTTACACATTTTAATGTAAGAAGCAAGGCAACTAGTTCTGTCTGATGGGTAGAGGCAACTGCACTTGCAGCTGCACCCGTGTGGCGGTGTAAGAATCCATCAGTGTATATGGTTTGAGAGAGAGAATGATCTGTGGATCGAGCATCAATATGGCGTAAGGCTTTGCCTCAAGACGAAGCATAATAAAGAGCCCGAATATCTGGGGAAAAAATTACATTAAAAATTGTCCACGTGATACATATATAATCACGATTTAACATTTCATTGTATTAATTGAATATATATTATTAGGAGTTTTGTTATCTGGGTAAGTTGTCAGCTTAATGAACTAATAGCTAGTGTGGCTTGTATACTGGGTACATCCGGTCTCTTACCCTAGACCGTGGCGGTAACTTTATGGTCAGGAAGCGCAAATATTTACAATGGGGCTCG
>WNGS01010154.1:36857-47726 GCA_020271785.1 Procambarus virginalis | reverse complement strand
ATACATTGAAGAGACATCTCTAATTTAAAGTTGCCTGAGCATTTACGGTAATTGTAAAGCTTGGTATTCTTGGCTTGTCACTTTGGGGTTTCTGACGGAGCACCCCCGTTTGGGGTTCCGACGGAGCACCGGGAGGAGGGTGGGAGTTTTGTGGTGTACCTGCGGGGCGGAGGCGAGCCAGAAGGCGCCGCGCCTGTGCTCCCAAGTACCCCGCTCTACGCGCGCGCCGCTTATTATAGTCGTTTAGACAGTGGAGCACGGTAATGCGTATCCTTCCCCACAGAATTTCACCGCTTTTATGATAAAAGCAGTGACTATTTCTGTGGTTGGAAGAAAACGCTCACGGAGTGGGGACTTATTTTAATTTTAAAATAATAATAATTAATTATTTAATAAATAAATAATTAATTAATAATACAATCATAAAAGATTAAATTAGATAATCCTTAACTGAAGAAGCATAATAGCTCAATATAACAAATAGGTAAATAGAGCTGAATTAATTATGGTGACTAATGAAGATTAGTGAAAGCCATAAATTAATATACAGAAGTAGAATTAATGTAATCAAATACATTGAAGAGACATCTCTAATTTAAAGTTGCCTGAGCATTTACGGTAATTGTAAAGCTTGGTATTCTTGGCTTGTCACCTTGGGGGTTTCGACGGAGCACCCCCAATCCCGTGAGGGCCAGCTGCGCGGAACCCCCACCCCCGAACAAAAATTCGGAAACATATCATATATTTTCAAATATTTGTAATTAAAGTATTTATTTAGGAAATATGTATTTTAGTTTCCCTAGTTAGCTCTGAGAACACATTCTTGCAGCAAGAATTTCTTTCCACCAATTTGAGAGGTGCTAATGAGACTATAGTCTCGACCCACTGGACAGGTCATGAACAACAATCAACTATAGCACCATCTATGTCAGAAGATATTCAAAATGTTCTTGATATCATTCAAATTGTCAATACAAGAGCAGAATACATAAGTTGAGTAATGTCAAAGGAATCATATTGACTGACCGAGCCCCACTGTAAATATTTGTGGCTTCCTGACCATAAAGTTACCGCCACGGTCTAGGGTAAGAGACCGGATGTACCCAGTATACAAACCACGCTAGCTATTAGTTCATATAAGCTGACAACTTACCCAGATAAACAAAACTTCCTAATAATATATATTCAATAAATACACATGAAATGTTTAAATCGTGATTATATATGTATCACGTGGACAATTTTTAATGTAATTTTTTCCCCAGATATTCGGGCTCCTTATTATGCTTCGTCTTGAGGCAAAGCCCAATACCTTACGCCATATTTGATGCTCTGTCCACAGATCATTCTCTCTCTCAAATCATATACATTGATGGTTTCCTACACCGCCGCACGGGCGCAGCTGCAGTTGCCTTTACCCATCAGACAGAACTATTTGCCTTCCTTCTTACACTAAAATGTGTACAAGTCTCTAAACTTGATGCATTAATTGTAAGTGATTTTCTATCATCCTTAATTACACTTAACACTCTCAGACACAATTGTAACATGACCGGGTCTGAAGCTAGACAGAGAAAACACAACATTATTAGTGATGGTCACAAAATCCATTTCATGTGAATTCCATCTTCGTTGGCCTGCAAAACTTAAGGAATGGTCCAGAAAATATCTACTAAAGTTTAACTCAAGTGTGAAGATACTTCAGCTGATACTTAGATACTTTCAGTAAGTGTAAAGATAAGTGCTGACGATACTACCTTCATCTATTCAGACCCCAACCCAAACGCACTAAATAATAATGTAAATAACAAAGTTAAAAAGTCCACTCATGTGTGTAAACCAACAAACTCCAACAAAACATAAAAAAGACCGACTACATTTTATTTGGAAGTAAATCCTCAAACCAAATTTAATTTCAGATAGACAATGTTAACATTAGCAATAAAAATTATGGAAAGTTCCTTGACCTATACATAGACAAGAAACTGAACTTCAGCATCCACATACAACACATATGTGGGTGCTGAGAGAGAGAGAGAGAGAGAGAGAGAGAGAGAGAGAGAGAGAGAGAGAGAGAGAGAGAGAGAGAGAGAGAGAGAGAGAGAGAGAGAGAGAGAGAGAGAGAGAGAGAGAGAGAGAGAGAGAGAAGATGAGAGAATGAATGAGAGAATGAATGAATGAGCGAGAGAATGTAAAAATATACACTGAGGACAGGCAGCTTGTGCATGTCTATTCGTTAGGCGTATATTGAGGTCTAACTCCAAGGTCGACCTACTGACCTTCTCCACATTCACCTGGGCACTAGAAGTCTCGAACCCCAGGAGCAGGGACAGTAGCTCTATTAACTGCTTTACCTACAGCATAAAGAAGGATTACAGAAACAAGAAATCGCAGTGGTTAACTGCTTCTGGAATCCTTCCTCGAATGTAGTTGTTGCTGGTTCTTTGAGTATGTAAGATAAAGAACTAAAGATACAAATTAAATGTGTGGTATAAAATATGTGTATTTGACGTATATTCATATAAGCACAGACGTTGCAGTGTTTCCAGAGACCCCTGCCCACAGTTCCTAGAAACCAGGACAATTTAGCAATCATGTGTCCATTTTGAACAAATCATTTAGAAATTTCTTGAACGTTTGTTAAAGAATTGTCTCTGAATTTACGTATCATTTCGCACTCTATCACATAGTGACGGAGGGTGTGCAAATAATTTTGTTGACAGTTTACCTTTGGTCAGGTTTACATTAAGGTTGCTGCAAATGTTGAATTTTCGGAGGACAAGACGGCTGCAGAAATCCTTAAAATTTGTGGAGGAGTAACGACCAACTACCGTATGCCAGTTAGTGTTAAAGGAGATGGCAATTGTTTGTTCAATGCCATCTCACTTGTGTGTGGGGACGAGACGAGATCAGGAGAAATTAGAGCAAGAACAACTATTGCGACTGTAGACCAATGGGACTGGTATATAGCACAGCATGATAACAAGGATTTAAACCTAGTATCTCCCGATTTCAAGGAAGTTTGTCTCCGTTCTGCCTTGCCTGGAAAAAATTCATCAATTATGACAATGTATGCAGCAAGTTCTGTTGTAAACAGGGAAATAATATCGAGTTATTAATATCCAGTTAAGCCTTTATTCTTGATTTATATTACAATGCTGGTAAAATACGCTTCTTGATGATGAGTATAGAGTACAAATGAACTTGTTGTGTACCCTATACTCACAGGATGAGGATAGGGTACACAATGAACTACCACTCACATGTTGTACTCTGCTAGTTGTGTTTGCGAGGGTTGAGCTCTGGCTCTTTGGTCCCGTCTCTCAACTGTCAATCAACTGGTGTACAGATTCGTGAGCCTATTGGGCTCTATCATATCTACATTTGAAACTGTGTATGGAGTCAGCCTCCACCACAACACTACTTAATGCATTCCATTTGTTAACTACCCTGACACTGAAAAAATTCTTTCTAACGTCTCTGTGGCTCATCTGGGTACTAAGTTTCCACCTGTGTCTCCTTGTTCGAGTTCCACCCGTGCTAAAGAGTTTGTCTTTGTCCACCCTGTCAATTCCCCTGAGAATTTTGCAGGTGGTTATCATGTCTCCCTTTACTCTTCTGTTTTCCAGGGTTGTGAGGTTCAGCTCCCTTAGCCTTTCCTCGTAGCTCATTCCTCTCAGTTCCGGGACCAGTCTGGTGGCATACCTCTGAATCTTCTCTAACTTCGTCTTGTGTTTAACTAGGTATGGACTGGAGGCTGGAGCTGCATACTCCAGGATTGGTCTTACATAAGTGGTGTACAGGGTCCTGAACGATTCCTTACACAAGTTTCTAAAGGAGGTTATTATATTGGCCAGTCTAGCATATGCCGCTGATGATATCCTTTTGATGTGGGCCTCTGGGGACAGGTTCGGTGTGATATCGACCCCCAGATCTTTCTCTCTATTTGACTCTTGCAGGATTTCACCTCCCAGATGGTATCTTGTGTTCAGGTATGGTATCTTGTACCATCTCTGAACCCATGCTGGTGGTGTGTTACAAAGCTGTTTCCCTCCACATGCTCTACGAGCCCTTTCATGGTATACAAGTTAGGGAAACTGGCCTGTAGTTTAGTGCCTCTTGCCTGTCACCCTTTTTGTAAATTGGGACTACATTAATAACTGTCTTCCAGCTTTCCGGAAGGTCTCCCGTTTCAAGTGACATGATGAGCATGGGTTGCACAAGAAACTATCGCGCAGAGGATGAGTATGGAGAGCAAAGTAAACAAAGATTCACACGATGAGAAAGGGTTGCACAATGTTCTATGACTCACAGGATTAGTATGAGGTGCACAATAAACTACAGGTCACAGGATAAGTATGGGTTGCACAATAATTTACAGGTCACAGGATGGGTATGGGGTGCACAAACAACTGGTAACAGGATGAGTATGGGTTCACGTAATGTAACTGTTCACCTAGCAGTAAGTAGGTACTCAGGAATTAGTCAGCTTGTTGTGGGGTTGCATCCTAGGCGGGGTCAGTAATTCGACCTTAAGGATGTCCTTGATAAAAGCCTATCGTGTATGAATATACTGTGGCTTCCTGTCCCCCCAAAAATGAATTTTTATAATTATAATATTATGGTTTATAATTAAGTTCTTAAGAGTGATTATGCGTCATAATTAACATACGTCTATCTTTACCTCAACATTTTATAAGTTAATTTTCTGTCTGTATATGATGATGATCATATACAATTAAGGTAGCATTGCAACTTTATAGGAAATTGTTAAGTCCAAAATATATCTTGATTCTTATACTCGAGATATTGTTACAATAAACGTTTGAAAACAAAGTTTATATCTGTATTTAAAATATAAAACATTTTGCGTTTATCAACGCATTTCTCTGAATTACAATTTTTTTCTGAATTGTGAAGCCTGTATTGCCCGCCTGGCAGGACACTGATGCATTGGAAGTTTTCATGTGTCCGGACACCGGCGATGGTGTGGTATTGGCTATTTATTTAACCATATCTTGCTTTCATTTAAGATATATTTATTTGAAATGTAGTCACATTATCGTCTACATCTTTGTTTATGCTGACATATACACCTTTGATGTTACTTTGCACATATGCAAATGAATTACACAATTAATTCACTTGTTTGCAGGCCTTCACACCCCTGAGATAGCCATCACGTCGTAACTGTAAAAAGGCATATATCTTCACTTTCACTTCAGTTATATTTATGCTAAAGTAATACAATGCAACTTATATTTCTGTCTTTATTATGACAGAAAACTTCGTTTATTACAATATTTAGATTAAATTAACATTGATCTTCGAAAGATAGGGAGAGCGTCGGCCAAGAAACCTTGTTTAAAATATGAATATCTTTCCTGCCTAATAAGATATAATCTCTGTGATGGATTCACAAAAACTATTTTATCTCTGCGTTTCTGATAACATATACAAATATAAGTTTTATTTGCGAATCTCTATTATGAACGAAAAGGACATGAGTAGTTTAAGTAGCGAACGCATACAAACGAATAACGATAGTATCTATATAGCAAAATTATTGTCCTGTAGAGTTGATTTAACTTCCAGACACATTTTTTTAATAAATATTAAATGTTTTGTGGGTATTTATGAAAGATATTATTACAAATACCCATTCTACTTGTTAATATCATTAATTAAATTTGCGACAATTTGAGCAAAGAAGTGCGACGACTGGATCACGGTGTACAGGAGGCTGACATGGCAGCAAACACTCTCCAGGCGACCATATATCTTGGATAAGTCGCTCCACAATTTTGTCGCTTGGACCGTCGACTTCCTATGGCGTCACCTGCTACATATTTACTTCGAATTTCGATATGAAATTACATTATTTCAGAGTGAAAATAGGTTTGATCGTGTTCTACGTGCAGCACCAACATTACAGTAAGTAAATATATCATATTTCTTCATTACTTACGTAATGCTAGCAGGATTTGGGTAGATTTGGGTAGATTTGGGTAATTCTACGGACCGCTTGAGTCCTTAAACAGTCGAAACCCAGTCTTCGTCTCCATAGTTGAGGATTGTAAGAGAAGAATAACTGAGATACAGCTGAAAGGACATAGTGTGAAATTCATGTGGATTCCATCTCATGTTGGAATAGTGCTCAACGAGGTGGCGGATGACTTGGCCAAACGTGCCACATCAAAACCACAAGTTGACATTGAATGTGAATTCACAATGAGACAAATTCGAAGCGCAAAATCAGAAATATTCAGGCACAGGCAGGAGCGGAGAGGAGAGATCTAATGTATGAGAGAAGTCAAACCATGCAACACTACATGTATGTGAGACAAAACACCCATTTCACTTATGGTAAAAGGAGAAATGCTTGGAGTGACTCTGTGTATATGCGGCTCAGGCTTGGGTACAAATATTACTGGGAATATGGGATAGGTGTTCATGATAATGACACGAAGTGTAAACTATGTGGTATGTTAAGGTCTCACACCCTTGCCCATTATGTTCTTGATTGTCCGTTGATTAATGTATATAGAAACACTGAGATAAGGACTGTTCCTGAACAAATAGCCTGGATGTGTCACAACGGAAAGGTTGATGAAATTCTTGAGAGATATAAGAATTTTGCACCAAGACTGTAATATTTTGTTGAATTATCTGCATGTCTCTTGCAAATTGTCTATACAGTATACCTAGGTCATAAAAGTATTTGTGTACGTCTGATATCATACTTCTCGTGAAGGAGGAAATGTATATGTTTATCTCTCAGAATGTTTGGTAATATGATTATTGTTTGTGATGTGTGTATATGTATGTATTAACACGATGTACTGAACGGGGTGAGAATAGCTTGAGCTACCTCATCCCTTTGTGTGTATTTTACATCAATAAACTTATTTCAATTTCAATTTCAATTTCCTGTGAGTCTTCATACTTCCAATTTGAAGGAATCTCTTCCCACATTCTGAACAATCAAGAGGTTTGTCACGTGAATGCACTAAGAAGTGACGCTTCACACTTCCAGGACGGGTGAATACCTTCGGACACTGAGGACACTGGTGAGCCTTCATCTTCTTTATGACAGGTGCAGTTTGTGTGAAGGTTTTCTCCCCCGGATGTTGGGAGAAGCGTCAAGGCTTGAGTGTTGTTTCTTAGAGTTAGACTTGATGTGAGCACTTGGCGGTCAATGGTGGTGCTTCTTCTTTATGATAAGTGCAGTTTGTGTCAAGGTTTTCCCTTAATGCTCGTGCTGGACATCTTTTGTTGACACTCGTGAAGTTTTGTGGTGTACCTGCAGGGCGGAGGCGAGCCAGAGGCGCCGCGCCTGCGCTCCCACGTACCCCGCTCTACGCGCGCCGCTTAGTCGTTTAGACAGTGGAGCACGGTAATGCGTATCCTTCCCCACAGAATTTCACCGCTTTTATGATAAAAGCAGTGACTATTGACCAATATTTGAAAATATATTTCATGTTTCCGATTTTCTGTTGATATAAAACATATTATCATATATATAGGGGTCCCTGTAGTACAGTCGTGTTCGTTCTCCATTCACAATCGAGAATTCCGTGTTCGAATCCTGGGCGGGACAGAAATGGTTGGGTACATTTCTTTTCACGTAATGCGACTGTTCACCTATCAGTAATTAGGTACTCAGGAGTTTGTCAGCTTGTTGTGGGGTTGCATCCTGGGCGGGGTCCGTAATTCGACCTTAGGAATGACCTTTATAAAAGCCTATCCTGTATGAATATACTGTGGCTTCCTGTTCCCCAAAACAATGAATTATTATAATATTATGGTTTATAATTAAGTCCTTAGGACGATCCTGCGTCATAATTAACATACGTCTATCTTTACCTCAACATTTTATAAGTTAATTTCTGTCTGTATATGATGATGATCATATACAATTAAGGTAGCATTGCAACTTTATAGGAAATTGTTAAATCGAAAATATATCTTGGCTCTTATACTTGAGATATTGTTACAGTAAACGCTTGAAAACAAAGTTTATATCTGTATTTAAAATATAAAACATTTTGCGTTTATCAACGCATTTCTCTGAATTACAATTTTTTTCTGAATTGTGAAGCCTGTATTGCCCGCCTGGCAGAACAATGATGCATTGGAAGTTTTCATGGGTCCGGACACCGGCGATGGTGTCGTATTGGCAATTTCTGTGGTTGGAAGAAAACGCTCACGGAGTGGGGGACTTATTTTAATTTTAAAATAATAATAATTAATTATTTAATAAATAAATAATTAATTAATAATACAATCATAAAAGATTAAATTAGATAATCCTTAACTGAAGAAGCATAATAGCTCAATATAACAAATAGGTAAATAGAGCTGAATTAATTATGGTGACTAATGAAGATTAGTGAAAGCCATAAATTAATATACAGAAGTAGAATTAATGTAATCAAATACATTGAAGAGACATCTCTAATTTAAAGTTGCCTGAGCATTTACGGTAATTGTAAAGCTTGGTATTCTTGGCTTGTCACTTTGGGGGTTCCGACGGAGCACCCCCAATCCCGTGAGGGCCAGCTGCGCGGAACCCCCACCCCCGAAGGGCGTACTTAAACGGGAAAAGTGAAAACACATAGCTAGACATAATGACTGCTTAAGAAATGAGCCCTTCCTTGTGCATACCCCGACATTGTATTGGGTAACTAGCACTAGGCTCCTTCGCTATGTGCCATGACATTCTCCCTAGTTGCATCAAATGCTGCACTGGCGCACAGCACAGAATGGATAAAGGCGTTGAGTAATGTGGCCTTCCGGACACAGTGCAGTAACACACGGACTTCAGACTTCGAAGACGCCTGAATCATTTTCCCACATTCTCGACACTCATGAGGGCGAACCGCCAATGATTTAACATGTGTGTTAAAAAGTTTCACGTTCGTAAAACTCCTGCCACACTCTGCACACTCGAAACGGCATTCCCCTGGATGCCTTAACAAGTGTCCCTTCAGATGGCCAAGACGACTGAAACTCTTACCACACACTGGACACTCGTGAGGATTGTCATCCGAATGCACTAAAATGTGAGTCTTCATATGTCCACGCTGATTGAATCTCTCCCCACACTCTGGACACTCATGTGGTTTGTCACCTGAATGCACTAACATGTGAGTTTTCATACTTCCACGCTGATTGAATCTCTTCCCACACTCTGGACACTCATGTGATTTGTCACCTGAATGCACTAACATGTGAGTTCATATGTCCACGCCAACTGAATCTCTTCCCGCACACTGGACACTCATGAGGTTTGTCACCTGAATGCACTAACATGTGCTGTATTAATATTCCACGTTTTCTAAATTTTTTTTTTTTTTGCCACACTCGGCACATTGAAAAGGTCTCTCATCCGCATGCACCATCCTGGGAGTCCATATTACCACGCTGACTGAATCTCTTCCCGCACTCTGGACACTCGTGAGGTTTGTCATCTGAATGCACTAACATGTGAGTCTTCATATGTCCACGCTGATTGTATCTCTTCCCACACACTGGACACTCATGAGGTTTCTCACCTGAATGCACTAACATGTGAGTTTTCATACTTCCATGCTGATTGAATCTCACACTGGACACTCATGAGGTTTAACACCTGAATGCACTAACATGTGTTGTATAATTATTCCACGTTCTCTAAATTTATTGCCACACTCGGCACATTGAAAAGGTCTCTCATCCGCATGCACCCTCCTGTGAGTCTTCATACTTCCATTTTGAAGGAATCTCTTCCCACATTCTGAACAATCAAGAGGTTTGTCACGTGAATGCACTAAGAAGTGACGCTTCACACTTCCAGGACGGGTGAATACCTTCGGACACTGAGGACACTGGTGAGCCTTCATCTTCTTTATGACAGGTGCAGTTTGTGTGAAGGTTTTCTCCCCCGGATGTTGGGAGAAGCGTCAAGGCTTGAGTGTTGTTTCTTAGAGTTAGACTTGATGTGAGCACTTGGCGGTCAATGGTGGTGCTTCTTCTTTATGATAAGTGCAGTTTGTGTCAAGGTTTTCCCTTAATGCTCGTGCTGGACATCTTTTGTTGACACTCGTGAGTTTTGTGGTGTACCTGCGGGGCGGAGGCGAGCCAGAAGGCGCCGCGCCTGTGCTCCCAAGTACCCCGCTCTACGCGCGCGCGCGCCGCTTAGTCGTTTAGACAGTGGAGCACGGTAATGCGTATCCTTCCCCACAGAATTTCACCGCTTTTATGATAAAAGCAGTGACTATTTATTTAACCATATCTTGGCTTTCATTTAAGATATATTTTCCTTGAAATGTAGTCACATTATAAGTCTACATCTGTGTTATGCTGACATATAGACCTTTGATGCTACTTTGAACATATGCAAATGAATTACACAATTAATTCACTTGTTTGCAGGTCTTCACACTCCCTGAGATAGCCATCACTTAACTATAAAAAGGCATATATCTTCACTTTCACTTCAGTTATATTTATGCTAAAGTATTAACATGCAGGCTTTTTTTATCATTATTATGATTATAGAAAACTTCGTTTACTACAATATTTAGATTAAATTAACATTGATTTTCGAAAGATCATAGTTCCCATGGATAGGGAGAGCGTGGGCCAAGAAACCTTGTTTGATATATGAATATCTTTCCTGTCTAATTAGATATAATCTCTGTGATGGATTCACAAAAACTTTTATCTCCTGCATTTCTGATAACATATACAAATATAAGTTTTTATTTGTGAATCTCCTATTAATTAAGCAATACATCAGACAGCGTGTAGGGTTTGGTGTTCTATGAACGAAAAGGACATGAGTAGTTTAAGTAGGGAACGCATACAAACGAATAACGTTAGTAT
>WNGS01010154.1:24193-35857 GCA_020271785.1 Procambarus virginalis | reverse complement strand
TTAATAGTACAGCTTCTAGCTCTACAAGCGGCAATATAAAATAGAGAATAGGCGATTGTTTTCACTCATAGTGTAATAACCCACGGACCCACCCACCCGCTGAAGCCGTAATGCCAAGACATTACTTCCGTTTAAAATTAAGCCGGAAAAATCCTCAGGTATCTGGAGGATGTGGGGCCCTTTGATCAACCGCCGACTTCCTGCCCCGTCGAGGCCATCTGTGATGGCCTCGACGGGGCCATCAGCCCTCAGTGTGCCCTCAGCCAAATTCATGTGAAACATTTGTGTGTGGTATTAAATATTTTAATTTATTATTTCCAAGATTTAGCTGTTAGCTCTTGGACCCCGCCTTTCTAAGCGTCGGTTGTCTAATGTACCGTCTCTCGGCCTCTTTTCCTCCATCATATTTAAACAACATATATTTTTATCTAACACACACACATCCCCAGGATGCAGCCTTTAGCAGCTTTCTGACTTTCAGGTTCCTATTTACTGCAAGGTGATAGAGGTATTAGTGTGTGTAATTACCTAAGTGTAATTACCTAAGTGTAGTTACAGGATGAGAGCTACGCTCGTGGTGTCCCGTCTTCCCAGCACTCTTTGTCATATAACGCTTTGAAACTACTGACGGTCTTGGCCTCCACCACCTTCTCCCTTAACTTGTTCCAACCGTCTACCACTTTTGCGAAAGTGAATTTTCTTATATTTCTTCGGCATCTGTGTTTAGCCAGTTTAATCTATGACCTCTTGTTCTTGAAGTTCCAGGTCTCAGGAAATCTTTCCTGTCGATTTTATCAATTCCTGTTACTATTTTGTATGTAGTGATCATATCACCTCTTTTTCTTCTGTCTTCTAGTTTTGGCATATTTAATGCTTCTAACCTTTCCTCGTAGCTCTTACCCTTCAGTTCTGGGAGCCACTTAGTAGCATGTCTTTGCACCTTTTCCAGTTTGTTGATGTGCTTCTTAAGATATGGGCACCAAACAACAGCTGCATATTCTAGCTTTGGCCTAACAAAAGTCATGAACAATTTCTTTAGTATATCGCCATCCATGTATTAAAAGCAATTCTGAAGTTAGAAAGCATAGCATAGGCTCCTTGCACAATATTCTTTATGTGGTCTTCAGGTGATAGTTTTCTATCTAGAACCACCCCTAGATCTCTTTCTTTATCAGAGTTCTTTAAAGATTTCTCACATAATATATAGGTTGTGTGGGGTCTATGTTCTCCTATTCCACATTCCATAACATGACATTTATTAACATTAAATTCCATTTGCCAAGTGGTGCTCCATATACTTATTTTATCCAGGTCTTCTTGAAGGGCATGACAATCATCTAAATTTCTTATCCTTCCTATTATCTTAGCATCATCAGCAAACATGTTCATATAATTCTGTATACCAACTGGTAGATCATTTATGTAGACAATAAACATCACTGGTGCAAGAACTGAACCCTGTGGTACTCCACTTGTGACATTTCTCCAGTCCGATACATTGCCTCTGATCACAGCCCTCATTTTTCTATCAGTCAGAAAATTTTTCATCCATGTTAGAAGCGTACCTGTCACTCCTCCAATATTTTCCAGTTTCCAGAACAACCTCTTATGTGGAACTCTGTCGAAAGCCTTTTTTAGGTCCAGATAGATGCAGTCAGCCCAACCATCTCTTTCCTGTAATATCTCTGTTGCTCGATCATAAAAACTGAGTAAATTCGATACACAGGATCTACCAGATCGAAAACCATACTGTCTGTCTGATATTATATCATTTCTCTCCAGGTGTGCTACCCATTTAGTTTTAATTATTTTTTCCAATATTTTGACTATTACACTTGTCAATGATACCGGTCTATAATTAAGGGGGTCTTCCCTGCTTCCACTCTTGTAAATTGGAACTATGTTAGCCTTTTTCCACACATCAGCTACAACTCCTGTAAACAGGGATGCCTGAAAGATCAGTTGAAGAGGGATGCTGAGCTCAGGTGCACATTCTCTCAGAACCCATGGTGAAACTCCATCTGGACCAACTGCTTTGTTCTTATTTAGCTCTTTGAGCATTTTTTCCACTTCGTCTCTAGACACCTCTATGTGCTCTATGTTGTTCTCTGGAATTCTTATTGTATCTGGTTCCCTGAAGATTTCATTTTGTACAAACACACTTTGGAACTTTTCGTTTAATGTTTCACACATTTCCTTTTCATTTTCCGTGAATCTATTTCCCATTTTCAACCTCTGAATATTATCCTTTACCTGCAATTTGTTGTTTATGAATTTATAGAATAGACCTGGTTCTGTTTTACATTTGTCTGCAATCCCTTTTTCAAAATTTCTTTCTGCCTCTCTCCTCACTGCCGTGTAGTTGTTTCTCGCATCTTTGTATCGCTGGTATGATTGGGGGTTTGGCCTCTTCCTGTATTGATTCCATTTTTGTGTCTTTTGGTCTCTGGCCCTCTCGCACTTTCTGTCGAACCAATCCTGTTTCCTAGTTCTGCTTCTCTGTTTTGGTATAAATTTTTTTGTGCCTTTATCATATATTTCACAAAATTTGACATGCATCTTATTCACTTCCTTGCCTAGCAACAAGTCTGTCCAATTATACTCACTAAAAAATTTTCTAAGGTTGCCATAATGTCCTCTCCTAAAGTCAGGTTTTTCAATTGCATCGACCATCATATTTTCTTCCAGATTATACGCATTGCATACTTTATCCCCAAAAGACATGGTCACTTTTACCCAAGTGTGTGTGTGTGTGTACTCACCTAGTTGTACTCACCTAGTTGTGCTTGCGGGGGTTGAGCTCTGGCTCTTTGGTCCCGCCTCTCAACCGTCAATCAACAGGTGTACAGTTTCCTGAGCCTAATGGGCTCTATCATATCTACACTTGAAACTGTGTATGGAGTCAGCCTCCACCACATCGCTTCCTAATGCATTCCATTTGTCAACCACTCTGACACTAAAAAAGTTCTTTCTAATATCTCTGTGGCTCATTTGGGCACTCAGTTTCCACCTGTGTCCCCTAGTGCGTGTGCCCCTTGTGTTAAACAGCCTGTCTTTATCAACCCTGTCGATTCCCCTGAGAATCTTGAATGTGGTGATCATGTCCCCCCTAACTCTTCTGTCTTCCAACGAAGTGAGGTTTAATTCCTGCAGTCGCTCCTCGTAGCTCATACCTCTCAGCTCGGGTACTAGTCTGGTGGCAAACCTTTGAACCTTTTCCAGTTTAGTCTTATGCTTGACTAGATAGGGACTCCATGCTGGAGCCGCATACTCCAGGATTGGTCTGACATATGTGGTATATAATGTTCTGAAAGATTCCTTACACAAGTTTCTAAAGGCCGTTCTTATGTTAGCCAACCTGGCATATGCTGCTGATGTTATCCTCTTGATATGAGCTTCAGGGGACAGGTCTGGCGTGATATCAACCCCCAGGTCTTTCTCTCTCTCTGACTCTTGAAGTATTTCATCTCCCAAATGATACCTTGTATCTGGTCTCCTGCTTCCTACCCCTATCTTCATTACATTACATTTGCTTGGGTTAAACTCTAACAGCCATTTGTTCGACCATTCCTGCAGCTTGTCCAGGTCTTCTTGAAGTCTCAAGCTGTCCTCCTCTGTCTTAATCCTTCTCATAATTTTGGCGTCGTCAGCAAACATTGAGAGGAATGAGTCTATACCCTCTGGGAGATCATTTACGTATATCAGAAACAGGATAGGTCCAAGTACAGAGCCCTGTGGGACTCCACTGGTGACTTCACGCCAGTCTGAGGTCTCACCCCTCACTGTAACTCTCTGCTTCCTATTGCTTAGGTACTCCCTTATCCACTGGAGCGCCCTACCTGTTACTCCTGCCTGTTTCTCCAGCTTATGCATCAACCTTTTATGGGGTACTGTGTCAAAGGCTTTCCGACAGTCCAAAAAATGCAGTCCGCCCACCCTTCTCTTTCTTGCTTAATTCTTGTCACCTGATCGTAGAATTCTATCAAGCCTGTAAGGCAAGATTTACCCTCCCTGAACCCATGTTGATGGGTTGTCACGAAGTCTCTTCTCTCCAGATGTGTTACTAGGTTTTTTCTCACAATCTTCTCCATCACCTTGCATGGTATACAAGTTAAGGACACTGGCCTGTAGTTCAGTGCCTCTTGTCTGTCACCTTTTTTGTATATTGGTACTACATTAGCAGTCTTCCATATTTCTGGTAGGTCCCCCGTTTCCAGTGACTTACTATACACTATGGAGAGTGGTAAGCAAAGTGCTCCTGCACACTCTTTCAATACCCATGGCGAGATTCCATCCGGCCCAACAGCTTTTCTCACATCCAGCTCCAATAGGTGCTTTTTGACCTCATCTCTTGTAATTTCGAACCTATCCAAGGTCACCTGGTTTGCTGCCACCTCTCCCAGTGCCGTGATATCTCCCTGTTCTATTGTAAAGACCTCCTGGAACCTTTTGTTGAGTTCTTCACACACCTCTTTGTCATTCTCTGTGTACCTGTCCTCGCCCACCCTAAGTTTAATCACCTGTTCACCTGTGTGTGTGTGTGTGTGTGTGTACGTGTGTACGTGTGTGTACGTGTGTGTACGTGTGTGTGTGCGTGTGTGTGTTTGTGTGTGTACTCACCTAGTTGTGGTTGCGAGGGTCGAGCTACGGCTCTTTGATCCCACCTCTCAACTGGCAATTAACTGATGTACAGATTCCTGAGCCTACTGGGCTCTATCATATCTGCATTTGAAACTGTGTATTGAGTCAGCCTCCACCACATCACTGCCTAATACATTCCATCTATTAACTACTCTGACACTGAAAAAGTTCTTTCTAACATCCCAGTGGCTCATTTGGGTACTAAGTTTCCACCTGTGTCCCCTTGTTCGCCTACCACCCGTGTTAAACAGTTTATCTTTATGTACCCTATCAATTGCTCTGAGAATTTTGTAGGTAGTGATCATGTCTCCCCTTACTCTTCTGTCTTCCAGTGTCATGAGGTGCATTTCTCGCAGCCTGTCTTCGTAACTCATGTCTCTTAGACCTGGGACTAGCCTATTGGCATACCACTAAACTTTTTCAAGCTTCGTCTTGTGCTTGACAAGGTGTGTGTGTGTGTGAAACACACACGTACTTATGTGGTACGTATGTACTACATAATTGTAAGGCGTTTGCTGAATTAGAAAAGTCGGCTAGCAGTCCACCCTTAACGACACAATTAACTCATTACATAAAAAATACGTGGCTGTGCAACAGTGTGTGGGAATTGGGGAACTGGTGTGCATTCAGACGACTGGTGAGGACCAACAATGACATAGAAGGATGGCACCAGCGTCTGAATCAAAGGGCAGTGAGGGACAACTTGGCTTTATATATTTTAATCCCATTACTGTACCGTGAGGCGTCCCTGGTAACCTTGCAATATCAACTGGTTTCTGATCAAAAGTTAAAGTCCAATCGCCGCAAGGGCAATAAAGAGAAACAGGAACATTTGCGGAAGCTTTGGGACCGTTACGAGGAAAAACAGATAAGCACCTCACAGTTCCTCAAGGAATGTTCGCGTTTTATCCCAGGAAGTGCCTGAACTAGAATTAGAAAACAGCAGTCTGTTTACTGGTTGTTATTTAACTTAAGTTAGTTGTAAATGATAATGTAAAAATAGCCACCGAGAACTGATGAGTTGGCCAAGACTTTTGCTCGTAAAGAGGGGATTGATTACCAACTTGGACTGCCTTTGAGCAGCCTAAGGGCAGCAATATCCCAGGAACATCAACTAAATTTCGGAGACTTGAGGCAAAGTGAAATTCACACCAGTTACTCCATCTATCGTCATCCTATTATGCAGGAAGAACCGCACGTCTATGGGTCATCCAATAATGTTAGCAGACTTCTAGATGTTACCACTGCTAGGCTTAGGCTCGGCTACAAGTACCTCTGGGAGTTTGTAACATCTGCTGATGTAGATTTGACTAAATGTAAACTCTGTCAGCAGAACTATTCGCATACTTTGCGTCATTATATAATGGAATGTGAAAAAATCGCGGAATTTAGAGATAACACCATCAATAGTGTCCAAGAAATGTGTAAGTACTTCATTCATAATGATGTGCTGCTCGAAATCTTAGCGAAGTATCCAAAATTTGTTTACTGTAGGTAATGCATGCACATGACTGTAAAGCTGCCACCCAGTTGGGTGGGTGTGGAGCACATGACTGTAAAGCTGCCGCCCAGTTGGGTGGGTGTGGAGCACATGACTGTAAAGCTGCCGCCCAGTTGGGTGGGTGTGGAGCACATGACTGTAAAGCTGCTGCCCAGTTGGGTGGGTGTGGAGCACATGACTGTAAAGCTACCGCCCAGTTGGGTGGGTGTGGAGCAAGACTAGTAACTGTGTGACTCACCATAGATGTAAAGTGCCTTGTATAGTGACTGTTGTGAGCCTCTTGTTGATCACTTGTGACACAAAAGATTATTGATGTGTGTATTTGTGTAGGTGATTAGATATGTATGTGTATGTATATATACGTATATATATATATATATATATATATATATATATATATATATATATATATATATATATATATATATATATATATATATATATATATACATGTATGTATGAGAGTGTGTACATGTATATATAATATTAATAATTTTGTAACTAGCCTCACAAATTGTTATTTGCTTAGCTAAACGAACTAGAGGGTTCAGTTCCTGAACCGATTATGGGCCTCTGTAATCCTTTACACCACCGCCCACGGGATGGGTATGGGGTGCATAATAAAGTTTAATAATTTGTGACCATGTAATCTATATTTTGCTCCACTACTTACTGGTTGAGTATGGGGTGCATAACAAATAAAAGCCTCCTTCGGGGGCGCCTTGTTTCTAAACGTGTTAGTCTTAAATCCTTTAATCTCAAATCTTGCTACAATGTACCTCTTAATATATGTTATGTACTCTCGCAACCCAATGTACCTTCTTGTATATAAATAAATAGATTTCAACTGTAAGGGGTATGTTTGCACCTTGTTATTCTAATAATGGATAAATAATTCTAATAATGGAAGCGCTAATTATATGAACAAGTGCCATGTATTTATTCAGACGAGAACAACAGCGAACACAAACCAGCGCATATACGAAAGGAATGGTTTGTATGTACAAAATTCTCAGTGAACGAAGTTGTTTCTAGCCCGGTATCCGAAATTGCAGTAGACGACTTGACCAGTCCCCCCCAAATCTACCCAAATGTACCCAAATCTCCTAGCATTACGTAAGTAATGAAGCAATATGGTATTTTTACATACTGTAATGTTGGTGCTGCACCTAGAACACGATCAAATCTATTTTCACTCTGAAATAATGTAATTTCATATCGAAGTTCAAAGTAAATATGTAGCAGGTGACGCCATAGGAAGTCGACGGTTCAAGCGACAAAATTGTGGAGCGACTTATCCAAGATATATGGTCGCCTGGAGAGTGTTTGCTGCCATATCAGCCTCCTGTACACAGTGATCCAGTCGTCGCACTTCTTTGCTCAAATTGTCGCAAATTTAATTAATGATATTAACAAGTAGACTGGATATTTGTAATAATATCTTTCATAAATAGCCAAAAAACATTTAATATTTATTTATAAAAATGTGTCTGTAAGTTAAATCAACTCCACAGGACAATAATTTTGTTATACAGATACTAACGTTATTCGTTTGTATGCGTTCCCTACTTAAACTACTCATGTCCTTTTCGTTCATAGAACACCAAACCCTACACGCTGTCTGATGTATTGCTTAATTAATAGAGATTCACAAATAAAACTTATATTAGTATATGTTATCAGAAATGCAGAGATAAAAGTTTTTGTGAATCCATCACAGAGATTATATCTTATTAGACAGGAAAGATATTCATATATCAAACAAGGTTTCTTGGCCCACGCTCTCCCTATCCATGGGAACTATGATCTTTCGAAAATCAATGTTAATTTAATCTAAATATTGTAGTAAACGAAGTTTTCTATATCATAATAATGATAAAAAAGCCTGCATGTTAATACTTTAGCATAAATATAACTGAAGTGAAAGTGAAGATATATGCCTTTTTATAGTTATGTGATGGCTATCTCAGGGAGTGTGAAGACCTGCAAACAAGTGAATTAATTGTGTAATTCATTTGCATATGTGCAAAGTAACATCAAAGGTCTATATGTCAGCATAAACACAGATGTAGACTTATAATGTGACTACATTTCAAGGAAAATATATCTTAAATGAAAGCCAAGATATGGTTAAATAAATTGCCAATACGACACCATCGCCGGTGTCCGGACACATGAAAACTTCCAATGCATCATTGTTCTGCCAGGCGGGCAATACAGGCTTCACAATTCAGAAAAAAATTGTAATTCAGAGAAATGCGTTGATAAACGCAAAATGTTTTATATTTTAAATACAGATATAAACTTTGTTTTCAAGCGTTTACTGTAACAATATCTCAAGTATAAGAACCAAGATATATTTTGGATTTAACAATTTCCTATAAAGTTGCAATGTGTGGGGGTTTTCTTTTTTTGCTGTCACGACTGCAATGCGTACGTCGCCAATGTACATGTGGCAGACGCTTCACGAAGCTGTCGGAATTAGCAAAATAGAAAATACGAGAGCAACCGTACAGGGCCTGGGAGCAAGGTCGAGTTAGAGTCCTTGTGGGTCTCTTCTCAGACTAGCCTCACCTGGTCCTGCTCCACGTTGGTCGTTGGAATCTCCTCAATGATGTAACACTTTAAGGGACTCCTAGGGTCCTCATCAAATTTATAGTTTAGTGACTTACAGGCAACTCGGTGTTGAAGACACTTAGAGCTGAAGGCTGGAGTAATATTGGCAGTATTCAGAAGTGGTTCAACGGAAACACCGCATAAAGCTTAACAGTAGTTTATTTACTAACTTAACCACTAATACACAGGGTGCTTGATTTACTTTCGATTGGCGTCAGCAAAGCTATGGTTGCATTAGCGAGACTCTTGACGTCTGGCTAATCGACTCGTATCCACTCGTGGAGAAACACCTAACTTAACACAGTTGCCAGCCAATCACTAACACGGCAACCTAACTGCCGGTATGCAAAGGGATCACAAGAGTTCCAACCGGATACTCGGTAATGATGCTATGCAATAAATCAACAAATACACTGTCAATGGGACAGGTATAACATGCACAATAATAATCACACAATAACTAAATGTGTGGTGTATGTGAAGCTCACATCCACAGACGAGTGAAATGCCGTGATACCACACAGATAAACACGCATTCACCGTCGATTCACCTATAACCTGCGACAGGTATAAGAAGGTGAGAACTGTGGTTGACCCCTCAGATCAACACAGACACAATAAACAATGACAAGATCTTGTACTTACAGATAAGGTACCTTTCCTTACGCACTCACTCAGACTCGTTTATACAAGCACTCGTAGGTGGCCTGATAGCAGGTTCGCTCGTAGACACGGAGGGTACTTGCAGTATCTTGAGATGATTTCGTGAGTAGGGCGTGCTGTATGCTTAACAGACAGACACACGCGCACCACTGGCACTGACGGTGCGTGAGGTGGTGACGTCACGTAGGAGTAGGGCAGCGGCGGGCGCTCGAGGTACTGAGGTACACGCTCAGGATGAGTGGCGGTACCATGCACTACACTGTACACTGTGGTAATGTCACACACAGATTACTTAGGCGGCGGCACTGCCTTAGACCGTAGTTCACTCTAGGTCACTCACGACGTATCTATGTCACCTAGGGTTTACCTGACACAGTCTGTTTCGCTCTGTGAATATTGGTACTTTAGGTCTCTAAACAATATATCTCCATTCTCGTGATTTCTGGCGAATGTGTGGTAGTATCGCAAAGACTGCTGAGTTAAACTTGACTGTGAGGGTTAAGCTGGTGTATCGTCTAATTGGCCGTTAGAACAAGAACACGTCCCTTTGCAGAGATCCCTCACCTTAGAATGAGTTTGCTATAGGGTGCGGGCTATCTCGTTGCACACAATCACCAAAGAATACCCATTTGACCAATTAGCCATTGCAGCAAAGAGCGGGATTACCAATCATATTAGCTCAGTATCGATGGCGATAGTAGCAGTAGCAGGAGAGGTGACGTAATGAACACGTCATAGCTGTTATTCAACATCGCGCCGGTTGACCCCAGAGGTCAGACGCTGCTGGCGTCTCCCCTCGGTCCCACACGCGGGCACCAACCATGTACTCACTGACCCTTGATGGACAGTATGCTTAACACTTTCCTGTATCTACTTCCTGTCTGGACATACGGCGGCCTACGTATTTTTACAGTGTTCCTGGTTAAGTGGGCATTCTGGAGATACCCAACATGCCAGAAAACTTTCCAGGATTAAGAGAGATAGGCTTTGTGCACGAAGATCTGTGCACTGCAATGCCATTCAAGTCAGCTGTGGGAGCATCTTGGGAGACATACTCCCACATCACCCCCCAACAAAGATCGAGCTCCACAGCGTTGCGCTCGGTCTACCTCAAACCGCTGACGGCATGTGCACAAACTGAGTGCACTGTGCGCGGCCGGGTCCAGCGGACCTCGTTTTCTATCCTTCTAGGCGAGGCGGGGCCTCGTCTAGACTAGTCTCTTCTGGTAAGTGAGGAATTTCTTCAGTCACCGGATCACATGTGGCTATCTTTGCAGGTCTTGAGCAGGCACTGTGGTTGGACGTAGCTCCAGGTCTGGGTCGGCTCAACACCTCGAAACCCTGAGTGGCGCTAGTCTGTCCACTGCCTCTCTCCACCAGTGTCATGCCTGAAACATCAGGCACACTGGGAACCAGTGTCCAGTGATTCGCGTCGCATTTCCTCGCTCATGTCTCCCTCGTTCGACGTCTCGTTAATCACCCCTGACCTACTCAACCAGTCAGCACCTACGTTGTCGGCTCCCTTTATGTAAAACCACGCGGAATGTGAACTGTTGAAGGAACAACACCCAGCGCATTATTCTAGGGTTTGCATTTTTAAGCGTGCCGATGTGGCTGAGGGGTTGGTGATCTACTTGAAACGTGAAACGCTTACCGTAGAGATACTGGTAGAATTTCCTTACTCCCACCACAGCAGCAAGGAGTTCCTTTTCTACAGTGGAGTACTTCTGCTCAGCATTGCTCAGTTTACGACTGGAGTACGCAACTGTCCAGATTTCACCATCGTACTCTTGCATGAGTACAGCACCAATACCTGTAGTTGAGGCATCTGTCCGAAGGATGTACTCCCTGGTAGAAACTGGTAGTCTAAGGATGGGTGCTTTAGTCAGCTTCTTCTTGAGGCGTCGAGAATGCTGAGTTCTCCATTTCTGTCCAACGTACTCTAACAGGTGAATTCTTCTTGGTGAGATTAGTTAGCGGAGTTGCTATGGACGTGAAATTGGGAATGAAAGTTCTGTAGTACCCTGCAAGTCCCAGGAATGACTTAACCTGCGTCTTGGTGGCGGGTGGAGCGGCTTCACTGATCTTGGTGATCTTCTCAGGCAGCGGCCTGGTGAACCCTACCCCTATCACGTGACCAAGGTACCTGACCTCCTTGCACCCTAACTCACACTTAGTGGGGTTTGCAACCATTCCTACTTCTTGTTGTCTTGCCAACACCTGCCTTAGCAAGGTCAGATGTC